>JAVQIZ010228253.1:0-30226 GCA_036023535.2 Galaxias brevipinnis | reverse complement strand
CACACACACACACACACACACACACACACACATACACATTTCCTAAACAAGCATCCATCTTATTTTTACCCATGTTGCAATCATCCATAGCTAGCATGAGGACAAGATCTTAAACTTCGTCAGAAATAAATCAAATCTATGCTAATTAACAACTTAATCCACCGTTTTTTTTTTTTAAAGGCAGGCATAGGTTAATCTAGTGAAAATAATATTCTAACAACTTGCAAGACTAGCATTGCCTACTTTCTCATATTCAAAAATTTGTTGACATTGTTAGCCTCTTCAATGGACACAGTTTCAATCTGCAGCTCCTGCACGAATCATTAGTCTGTTAATGTTCGCTAAGAAGGACTTCATTAATCCCTTGCTTTTGTGTTCTAAGAAGAGAGAAAATAACTATAATTCGAAACAGTTATTTCCATAGAGAAAATAAAGTTCCATTCTACTTTGCTGTCTTTCAACTTGTTTAAGCCACAAGCAAAGCTTGGTGATTGGGAGGGCAATACCAAAGGCACTTCCAGGTGACCCTTCTCAGGAGGCCTTAATGGTAGCTTCCATCTTTTGGATATGACTGAGCGCTGTAGGGGCTTTGGAGCTCCCAGTCCTCGTTCAATCCAGTGGGACTCTTGTCAGGGGAGTAGCATGCTGGTTTTATTAAGGAGGGGGCGTTGGAAAAGGGAGACGAGGGCACTCCGAGACATCTTGAGATGAAGATCATATTGAGCTGCAGCAGTTTGAGTAGTTTGACAGCCATATCTTTTTTTCTTTTTAAGAAATCTCTTTAAGAAATATTTTTACAATAACAATATTTTGTGTATTGACTACTTGTAGCCAAGTGTACGTGATTGGACATCAGGCTTTAAGGGACAACACACACATAGTCCCGCCACAAAAACACATACACACACACACGCACACACACACACACGCACACACACACACACACACACACACACACACACACACACACACACACACACACACACACAACCTTATCTCTATCACTGCAATTATCTCTCGCATTCCCAGTCAGTCCCTGAAATTGTCCATGGCCATTTATAGTACAGTAGCTTATAACAATTTGGGTTAAGGACGCCGTCTAAATCATCTTTTTTTCCCCCTCCCTCGCTCTCTTCACCAGCCAAAAGTGGTACCACTTCCCAGTTGTTGTACACTCACGTGGCGTGAAGTGAGCGAAAGCAGTGTTTGAAGTTCAAATTGGTCCATGGGGATTCCTACCTATCAGGACTGTTAACCTTTAGTCGCTCAGCTATAAAGCAAGAGACTTTCATTAAAATACATAATGCATGAGCTGGCGTGATTGTGTGCCATTGATCAGCACTTGAATAAATTGAGTTGAAATCCTATTAACATAACGCATAAAGTGAGATGAACAGAGTGCAGGTAACACCTGCAGAAATCACCCATCATTAGCAGAGGTTTTTAGCGACCGGCAGTGTTCAGGGCCGGAGCAACTCAGGTCAGTTTAACAATTAAAATTAATTATTTGTAATTGCATCTGGTTGGTAAACGAGGTACTCTTTGCTCTGACCTTATTTTTGCTTGCCTAGTTTTTTACATTTTATTTATGGATTTAGTTGCTTTTTGTTTACATATTTCACAGTGTAAGGTTTTGGACTGTGTTGGAAATACCATGAACATGGGGATATGGGGACACTCCTTGATTGGGCAGTGCAATAGCATCTGATTTGTGTACTCAGCAACTGTTTTTAATGAAGTCTAGTTAAGGCTATACAACTATTCAGACTTTCCAATTGACCTCTAGATTGGCTATAATGTGTGGATTCTGATTAACCCCATACAGTAGGGGGACATATCAATAAGTGGCAGACGTTGTTGTTTGAAGTGTGCTGCCGAGCCAGGTTGTTTGCATGAGTCACTGGTATTATTTATTTTCATCTCTACATTTGTCTTTATTATCCTGTTTTTTCTTCTTTTATTTGTTTGTCTTTTCGTCTACCATCGTATTTGCTGACTACAAGGTTTTCGTCCCCTTGAACTGCACCAAAACAGATCTGAGCAGTGTGGCCTCCCTGGCTGCATCCCCTGCTCATGGCGCCTGTCTGGCCCGCCATGTTTGTCTGTGGTAAAGTCAGACAGCCCTCCGTCCCCTGACGACCACGCTCCACTCTCCAGCATAAAGCATTTGCATGTTCCCCCCATTTAAAGCAATTAGGGTCTAACCTGTCATCTTGACAGGTGGCCTCTATCTCCCTAAATGCTTTTTTTATTGTGCGTGTGTCCGCACTAAGTCTTTGAGAAAGCCAGATGCAAAAACCGCAGACCCACCCCCCACCCCAAGACCTCTTCCCCTTTTCCTCCTTGTATCAAGAATAATTAGGCCAATTACTTCGAGCGAATACCCAATACAACATATGTGTTTTTCAGATTAGATGGCGGCGAGGGTCTGTCACTGTATCCCGTGTGGATGCGGGCTTGACCTAAATTAAACGGCTCCTCCTCCCCAACCGCAACCTGTCACCCCCCAACCCCCTCTACCCCCAACCGGACCCCCTTCTCCTTCCTCCCAGCCGAACCTCTTCATGAGCATGCCAGTGAAAGGACTGCCAATGCTAGCAGCCCTCCAATTTAAACAGCACTCGCAATTAGGACTCAGTGTTTGTCAGTGGATCCATTCTGTTCTACTCCATAGTATCATGGAGGGAGAATAATTCATTTTTGGTAGCACATATTTGTTGAATAATTAACCTTATTCCATTGTTTGGTTAATTTTACTCAGTGTAGCTAAATTTATTCTTGGTAATTAATTCATGAATAAATATAATCTTTGTCCTGATTCATGATACAAAATATTGCATCCATTTGTCAAACGTGTCCAATATTCAGTG
Source organism: Galaxias brevipinnis (assembly GCA_036023535.2). Taxonomy (NCBI): domain Eukaryota; kingdom Metazoa; phylum Chordata; class Actinopteri; order Galaxiiformes; family Galaxiidae; genus Galaxias; species Galaxias brevipinnis. The sequence continues at coordinate 27,356 of JAVQIZ010228253.1, read as the reverse complement.
AAACCAATGTGTTCAGAACATTTTAAAGAAGACACGTAATGAGACTTTGTAAAGGAGCCGCTGTAATGCTGGTTAGGAAAGACAATTGTGTGGAATATTTTCAATCAATACATCATTTGTTTCAGAGGGGGTCTATAATGGGCTCGGCACACAGGACCCCATTACAAAGCACAAGAGTGTGAGACTGCTGACCAATGCGGACTAATGAAAACAAATGCACTTGCAGGTTAAAGAGGCAGTCACAGTACACTACAGTTCAGGCTGTGGTGTCGCTTGCTGTTTCAGTATGAATGTGTGTGTTCGTGTGTGTGTGTGTAGTCCGTGTGTGTGTACGTGTGTGTGTGTTTGTGCAGCAGGTCTTGTGGGACAGCCATGCTAGACAGAAAGGCATAACAAGTTAAATAAAGTCTGCCATTATGCACTTTAAAAGAGCCAAAAGGAAATTGAAACCTAGTTAATGGTTTCCCTGACTAAAAAAACATTTGCACCTCTTTGAATATCTGTAAATATGTACATTTCTCAATTTGGATTTTTTTAAGAGTATGCCATAATCTAAAAGCAGATCTTTAGATTTTGCATGTGCTTTTTGGGGTTGTTCAATACACTGTTATTAAAGTCCTATATTGATAATTTCAGGAATAAGACACTCACTGTTGTTATGAGATCCTCTTCCTTGTTCTTGGATGCTTGAAAAGAATAGCATGAAGAAAGTTGTGCTGATAGATGTATGTCTCCCGTAAGCCCTTATTTTCAGGCTTACGTAACTGAACAGAATTAGGGAACAGCATTTTGAACTCCTATGGGGCAATTTTTCTTTCAAATTCCAAGGATTTATAGATAGATTTGCCACCCTGAGCGAGGGTGAAAATACATTGCTTTGCCAAGTTATAAAAACACCTTTTATTATATCCCTCTTTTTTTTTTTTGTTTGTGTCACCTTTTGGCTTCTCACTGCAGGCAAAACAAAATGTGTGGCGGTTCCATTTCTACGTCTAAACACAGAGATAAAACAAGTATGAAACTGAATGTTTTGTGAATCTTTGCCGCTTTACTCCGGTTTGAGGGAAAACAAGCTCTTTGAACCTATGTTTTTTTTCCCCCACAGTGCCGTTATTGTGTTGTCTGTATATCGAGTGACTAAGAGTTTGCTCGCAAGGCACCATGGGAGGAGGCTGATCAGCTCCTCGGTGTGAGTTATTTTGTTATGCTTTTCTTGCCATATTCCTGTCAAGTGGAGTGGTTCATCAAACTGATGTAATGAGGTCATGTGAAGTAATATTATTTGAAAAAAGTTCAGTTGCAAAAAAAATTGTGTATTTTTTTCCTATTTTAAAATACCCAAAAAATATTTGTTAAAATATTTTCATGAAATTAGATTTTATGCGCTTTTTGTTATATTACTGTATTGTTCATTCATTGTACATTATTTACGAAGTAATTGTAATTATTATCAGAAGTATAAAAACATACTTTATTTTGATTCCAAAATATGGATATATAAGGCCAAATCCTGACAATTATCATGAAGTTGCAAACATGGGTTTGGCCTTTTCAATGCAAATTAAAGCCCTTGACCTCGTAAAAAAAAAGAAATAAAAAAAGTGTATATTCTGCTGATTTAGTTATCCAAAGTCCCATTTCTCCTGCATGGATTAACAAAATAACTCAGAACAATCTAATGCAAATTATGATACATGCTATGTACCTCACATCTTAGTAAAAAGTAAGCCATGCATTTCCAACTACAGTCCAAAGTTGTTTTTTTTTGTCAAGCGTAACAGTGCACAGCCAATTTCAGTATGAGGTCTGCTCCCCCAGCCTTCTGTTCAGTGAGCTACCTGAGGAATGCATTGACACTGACAGCATTGCATTGTGGCTCGCGTTGCTCCAAACTTCCCAGATAGCAAAACTATATCCCTTACTTAGAAGGTGTCAGAATAGAAAGCGTCTGTGCTGGCTGAGCTCTTTGTATGCTGGGCGTGAAGACAACAGCCTGACACTTAGTTTCAAAGAATGTCTCAATACCTGAGGGGAGGTGTTCATGGAAGGAAGACAGGAATCACAGAGGAGGTGCAGTCATGCAGATCACATTATACTGTTATGTTTTATGAATCCCTACTGTACTTCAATGGCATGCAAAGAACATGCAGAGGATTTCAAACATCTTTCTAAAAATGTAGGCTATCACTCCACACGCTTTACTAACGGTCACCTAGAAAGAGACACCTATCTAAACAACTGATTGGGAATGTGTCAGTAAATACATTACAGCTTGATAATAGTTAGAAGATAAGGTGTAGTAGTGCAAGGGCTTATTGTGATTAATATGTATTTGACACAGCATTTCAAAGCAGGAAAGAAGGGTGTTCACAGCCATTTCGACATGTTTTCCATTAAGATCTAGCTAGCAGAGATCATTTTCATATATTTTTTATCAACATCTGTGTGACATCCACTCTGACATGCAGCATATCTCACTGTGTTAGACCTTGTATCAGTTTTAATTGCAGATTTCTCAGTGGGCCACTAATCAGGCAGCAGTTTAAAATAGCTCAACACTGTTTGAACTACTCTATTAAATTTAAGGCCCTGCATTTGACATGTTTTATTTGTAAAAGATTGCCACACTGCTTTCATTGGCAACAATTTCAAGACGTTGAAAAGACCTGCAATTATTCTTTTTTGATAGAACGTTACAAATCCTAAATGATAAATACAAAAATTATCAGTCACTTTTCTTTCACCAGTGATGGGGGTAAAAAGGGGCAGACCAAAATGTTTCAAACAGCGGGCGGCTGGAAGACCATGTCACGCTAAGACCATCCTAATAATAACCTGCATAATTGCCGTTATCCATGCTGTTTAGAAGCCCCCACAGTTCAACATCCCCCATCCTGTGTTTCCTCATTAAACATCCGTGCCATTCATCTCTGTGAACAGAAGTAGAAGTCAGACCTAGCACTCGGGCTAATTACGGAGCGGCGTAGGCCGACGAGGAGGAGGATGACGGAGGAAGAAGGAGCCGGCGGTCGAGTACGGGGAGCAGGAGAGGGAGGCGACCGCTCGTCTACAGGTGCCTCTGATTAAGGCTAATCTGGCAGCCCTCCCCTCCCTTATCTCTCCGCTGAGCCCTCGCACCTCTGGCTGCTTGGAGCCGCGCCGCCCCGTACCGTCCGTGGCTGCCCGCCGTAATGAGCTCCTCCGCCACACACTGGAGGCCCTGGAGGACCGTCCCCACAGAGGCATAATGAGCACTCCAGTGTACCACCACCCGCCTCCCTCCTCCGTCAGGCCCTGCCAAGGGGCCCCCCTCGTGGCCCTGCCTCCCCTCAGACAATGGCTTGTTCTCCTGTCTCCCCCCAGGAGGAGGTAATAGTGGTAGGGGAGAAGGGAGGGTGATGTTTCGCCGGGGCGGACCAGCGACGCTGTGTGTGTGTGTGTGTGTGTGTGTGTGTGTGTGTGTGTGTGTGTGTGTGTGTGTGTCAGGAGGGATGGCCCCGAGTCGCGGGTTGGTAGCCGAGTGTTCGGCTGCCAGACTGAGAGGGGCAAAGGTAGAGAAGCAGGGCGGGGAGAGGGAGGGATGGAGAGGGAGAAAGGCAGTGCGATGAGAGTGGGTTTGAGGTAGGGAGACGGGGACGTTCAAGGACTGAGAGCGGGCAAGATGAATCAGAAGACCGCGACTGACGGAGAGGGAGAGAGAGAGATGGAGAGAGATGGGTGAGAAAAAGGGAAGCTGTGAAATGAGTGAGAGCAAGAGGGAGGAATAATTAGGCCTACGGAGGGGGTGGTGGGTTGGCGAGGGACAGAGACAGCGCCGGGGCGAAGGGAGCGAGCGGAGGTAAGAGAGGAGGAGCCGTCTTCAAGCAGACAGCAGTCCCCGTGCATCGGCGCCGTGTGTGTGTATTTAAGAGAGTGCACTGCTGTGCCTTGCTCTCTTAAACAACCAGGTGCATGATAAGAGGATCGCCAGGTCTTCCCATGTTGACCGCTGAGCGCCGCTTTGAAGCTTGGCCCTGCTGTGAAAGACTATTGGAGAGAGGCTTTGAGGAGGAAAGAAGTACTGTGAATCTATGAGCCTGATATGGATTAATGTGTCTCTGTATCCATCCCTCATTATTTGATAGATTAGCATATCAATTACGTGACACACTGGTTAAATCCAGATATACGGTACCCCCAGCAGCAATCGTGCTCGTGGGGTAGAATTCATTAAGATTTTTTCGTATAAATTTGGATTGTGAATGTTTTTGTGTATGAATTGCTCTTGTTTTATATTGTTTCTCAAATGGATTATTGCACGGATGGCAATCAATTACACCTGGCAATGTGCAATATGCTCTGTGATTGTGTGTAGCTGACTAGATATGTCAGTGAAAATTTTAATCTTGGGGTCTAGAAGAAGAGGATGTAAAATATATAAAATATAAAATAATAAAAAAAAATATATGCAGATGAGCTCGTCCATTAAGGTCTGTAGTGAGAACCAAAAAGAGAAATATCCCAGGATTATCTATTCATGCAGTTTTGGGCTGGGTAGTGTGTCTTGTTTTAATTGCAATATATTTTATTGGAGTTCCTATCTCTTTTCCCCTTTGAATAGAACCACTGCATGGCATGCGTTGTGTCTTTTCGGAAAAACTGCTCCATCTGGGGATACGGATTACACAGTTATTATCTTGTGAGGATTAAGGATTTGTCTCAACCGTGGAGTGGTGCCTTGTCAAAGTAAATCACAACACGATGCTACAAAAGTCTATTGTACATCTCCCAGTAATAACTATGTTAAACCCCGACAAGGAAGAGTGATGTGGTTTTAGTGCAAGGGAAGGTTAAGTTTTAATGACGGGGAGAAAACAAATAGTGAAATGACCTCAGAAAGCAAAGGGCTAGAACATTTTAATATATTTCTCTCCTTCATTCCCGTAACATCCAACTGTGAGTTCAGACAGGGTTTAGCATTGCTACAAATGAACCTGCCTCCTAGAATGTGTGTCAAAGACAAATTTGGCAACCAGGTCATCTGGGGGAAATGCCTACACCATAGGAGTGTCAGAATTGTTTATAGGAAGTTCCCTTTTCAAACCACCCTCACATCACTGGGGGAGACTGTTTTGTAGTGCACACTGTCTAAACTGTACCTCCAAAAATCCTACCGGAGAATGACACTATTATCTGCTTTTAAAAAATATGTCACTCAGACTCAACCAGAGGCAGACGGTGGTTCAAGGAGAAAGCATCGCCCGCGGCCGCAATTGACCTTTAGCGTTCCGCTGCCTCAGTGTCTCCTTCTGTGTCGCCGCTGATAAAGCCTACCTTTGCCTCTGCCCCAACCCATTAAGCCAGCTCCAAAGATGCTAGTGACTGGGAGAGGGCAACACATATTTTCCACAGTTCCGTGGCCATAACCCCTGCCTCTTCCCCTAATAGGTGTTTAGGAGGGCCTGGGATTCCACGGGGGAGCTCACTCTATTTGATGGCCCTCGTAAGGCTAAGCTGCGGTGCTAAAGTGGGGAGAAAGGGAACCGTGGTCAGTGCAGCGGCGGGAAGGTACCAGCAATAAAGGTCCCCCTTCCTCCAAACATTGCGTTTAATGCGCACGGTTCTAAATCGTGCCACAAGCGCTCATGTCACAGCTGCTCAATAGAGCTTTTTTTTTTTTGCTCAACAAATACAATTATACTCCTCAAAAGTGCTTTCTGTCCAACAAAACTCCATAATTGACAGTTCAAAAGCATGGCTTTGTTGGACTCTCTCCTCTTGGGGGGTGACTTTAGAGGGCTGCGCTCTGGCTGGGGCGTGCCTGGGGGCCGGCTGGCTAACAATGTGGAACACAGGGTTGGCACAACCAGCACAATAGAGGGAGGCACACACAGCTGGTGTGATTGGGCACAGGCCTTGGTGGCCCATGGCTGTGCCCTCAGCAGTCAAGGAGCCGGCGTACACATGTTGCCACGGTGCCCACACAAGTGACACTGATTGTGGCTTTCCAGAGTCATTCCCAATCACACTCCAAATCACGCCCAGACAGATAAAAGATTGGTGGCGCCATTTTGTGAAAAGGCATAACTACGTCGTAATGAGGCCTCCAGGCCGCTTAAGCACTGCTACTCAAAAAGAAGCAAGGCGGAGGATAATAATGAAAACGAAATGAAGAGGTCTATATTCTGAGGGGGACCATGGAAGGGTTGGAAGCTGGGGTGGTCTAGGCTTTGAATGCTAAATACACATCTAGGTTTTTTTTTTCTTTGTTGAGAATGCATTTATGCCCAGTTTAATTCAAAAAATGTGAAAGGCCACAAATTCAAAAATATATAAAGATCTGAAAGGTTGGCATAATGCCTGGCTTAATAGAATGTAAGGCTGTTGATCAGAATAGACTGGCTGCACAATACTTTTCTGAGGAGATTATCATTTGCCCATACAGTATTGACTGAATTTTGTAATTTCAATTCCTTAATGACACCTATTATCCATTCATTTGAAAGTAAAACAGTGAAATTTAATTGACAATAGATACATTTGAGAAATTACATAGAACAGATAAGCTTGATTTTACAGCACAGCATTTCAATTCCATTTTATGAGTTCTTCCCTTGTCTGACAATCAATTGCTAATGATACTTTAATATGCTCTTTGCTCTGCTCAACACACAAGAAGGACATGGCAAGAGTACATTGAGCAAAGTTTGTGATAAGCCTCAAAACAAAGCAGCATCCCGAAGATTCAATAAAGGCATTAATAGTTTGTTAAAAGAGAGTAATGAGGGGGAAAATACAGTTCTATCTTTCACATTGTTCCTCAGAGAAACCTCTGCCTGAGAAAATAGCCAAGTGTAAATTGTTTGTCGACTTCAGAGGGCACGTATTATTAAGAAATGTTTTGTCATTGGAACTTGAAAAACTAAATAACAGCTGACCAAAAGTAGCCTTATTCCATGATAATTGTATCTTTATATAGCACACACAAATACATCCACACGCTCTCAGATACAAACAAAAGGCACAAAAACTGCACACAAAAAAAAGATGAGCCCCGTTCTTTGGCGAGTTGAAAGAGCCTACCAAAGCCAGCTCCTTGGAGCGCTGCATAAGTCAGTGGGCTACGGTGCCTGGTGTCCCAGTAAAGCCTGTAACACTTGGCCTGCTCCCTTGCCACTGCCAGAATCAGGGAAGCCCACTGCCATCCTCCCAAACACACTGGCAGCAGTGCGGCCTTAGCTTAGAATGACAAATTGGTTAGAGGGGCCGACGTGAGCAGGCCAAAAAAGATACTTTGAAGAGGAATAAATGCGCTCTGGGTTGCGACAAGCGTGCCACATTATATGGTCAAGTGTGTACAAGTCTGACGGTCGCCGCATGGACTGATCGCTTTCCAAAACACTTCCAACCGTCACAAGGCTCTCGCTCGTCGAAATGACGCCAGAGCAATTATCTCAGAAAGTCACCCAAATATCACAGGATTAGCTCAAAGCTTTTCGGCAATGATGGTCTCTCGCCTCTTGGCCTCATTTCTTTTTTTTCTTTTTTTTTTATCTAGAACTCTTCGTCTTTCAACTTGTTCAAGTCCAATTTTGCATGAGTGCCTGTCTGCGATTGCATGTAATTGTTCTGGGCTTTTGACTGTGTGCTCAAATCGAATTCACACTAGTCAAAATATGATGGACAAAATCAAACATGTCTCTACATCCGGCTTTCAAGATGATGCGGCACATGACAAACATAAATTCATCTCATAAATGTTATGACTATTCTATTCTCTGCTGGCAGTCTTGGGCTAATGACTTATTGATTTCGTCCACATGACTTTATACTAATGTTATGCCCTAATGGTCCAATTGAATTTATCTACTATACATTTGAGGCATTCCTGCTACAACGTGGATAAAGAAAATGTTGCAAACATCGCTGCAGATCTCCTACGATGGAGGACTGCATTTGAATGGGGTACAGGCACGAAGAGAGACGTTCAAGACAAACAGGGATAATGCTAAACATCTACTGTAGTCCGTGCACACCCTGATGTTGTGTTGGAATATTAGATTAAACATTCGCACTACACAACGTCATTATATCTCTTTCACCGCAGATCTCATGTTATTTATATTAATGTCACACATGTCACAGGCCATAACAACACTATCTCCTGCCCCAGCTATAGCTTATCATAAAGCCCAACATGCTATCAAATCCAGCACTGCTTTTAATCCCCAGCAATGTTGTACTCATCAGGCTGTCCGTATAATTCAGTGATGTTGACACATGGAGACGGGAATACTGCATCCCTTGTGGATTATTAATCTCCTCCGCTGTGGGTGGCCAGTGGTCTAAATGGTGAGTAAGAGGCTGCTGCTCTCAGAACGAGCAGAGCTCAGTAGGGTTGTAATGACATTGTTTTTCCCCGGGCTTCTTGGCACCACGGTCAGAGGCGAGCTCCTGAGTGCCTGAGGACTCTCTCTCATGGAAATTAGGGGCCTCCATCCCCGCCAAAACAATTGGGCCCATGCACAGGTTAGCATTGCCAGGCTTACGAATAAGACACGCTGCACATCCTCGAGGTCAGCTTCTGCAGCGGGCCGAGGGTGGTGCGGGTTTGAACAGATAAAGCAGAGGTTTGTCTGCTGCCACTGTACCTTGCAAATGAGTTCGTCCGGACACGACAGTCCGATTGGGACTCTTCCCTTCAGGCATCGGTTTACCTTCATCGTACGCGTACACCGTGCTCCTCCGAGTTCACGTGGAAGGGAAAGTAAACACGGCAAACTGGGAGGTAAATGGAGCGCGGTTCCTCTGCCTTTGTCAGACTGCCTGTCTCCCAGTCTGTGTTCTTTAGCTTGACTGACAAAGCTTCTCCAATAACATGGCAGGTAGACATTCTGACTGCCTCATAGCTTTTCAGCCATTAAAACGATATTCAACCATTCTTTGATGGGCCTCTTTTCTTTTTTTTTTGCCCCGAAACCACACCTCGTAATGAATTCAGGTAGAGTGCCATTCAAATTGAAATGTCGCATTGTTTGAAGTCCCATCAAAATAATTGTTTTGATATGTGCTGGATTTGGTTTTGGCACTGACAGTAATCAAGAATGATCCTCGGACGAGGATGAAGAGTGTTTTTTTGAGGTATGTTGACTGAAGGGGAGCCACAGTCCCCTTGGCTTACAATTACAGGATTGGAGTCCAGGCAGCACGGAAAAGCAGCATTCTAGCGTGCCGCACGTACAGTGTGCGCTCCTTTGATTGCGTGTCCAACTCCGCAGTTAAATGATAATGTGGGGATTGAAAGCCCCTCCCCCTTTCAAATTGCCGGCGGCGGTGGAATTGCTAATGATCAGCTGGAGGGGAGTGTGTCGGTGCTGGGTAGAAGGACTGCCTGTGCTGTTTTTGAAACTGCCCTTCCTGTTTGCTCAGCGTCCCCGACTGCATGCTCATTTCAACATCAGTCATATTTCCTGAGAAGAGGGAAGTGTTCAGGAGCAAAGCTGCGCAGCTTAAGTCGTGCCATTTAGGACTCAAACGAGTGGCACGCTTGCTGAGAAAACAGTCCAAGCTAGTCCGCGCAGGCTGTAGACACGGTCTCTCACGAAGCAGCGCAGGAACCACAGGCCATAGTCACTGCTCGTTGCGTTGATTTACTTCTGGTGTTTTGAACAAGCCGACGTGAATCCTCTCATCCTAGCATGTTTCTCAAATAGACTTTTTAGGGGCCTTGTTATAGTCTTTAGTTTGTGCTACCTGTCACAGGCTCTTGTCATGTTGTGCTCCACCACAGGCCCCGGGAAATCCATGGAGAGAGGGAACGAGAGAGATGTATTTTTGTTTGTGCAAATGCGCAAGATCAAAAACGTGGCAGTCACATGATCAAAGGCGTTAGATAATCCTAGAACTACAGCGTCGCTTTAATCCTAGAGAGGAAGTAAAATATGGATGCGTCTATATTATATGTTTTTTTTCTGTCCTCAGGAACAATGTCAGAGAGGTAAATAGTGGTAAAGACACAAGGAAGCAGTGCTGCCATAATGCAGTTGATGAAATGTAGCAACACACTTTCAAGAGGAAAGCTGAAGAAGTTGACAAATAAAGCATCCTTGTATGTGGAGAGAATGCAAGTGTGCACCAATTGGGCCCAGAACCACAAACGTGCCAAAAGCCCTGTCCACTCTGACCGTGGCGCTGAACAGTGCTCTTGTTGTTTTCTGCCAGATTCTGTGGAAGTCTGCCTTGAATTTGAACGCAGCTATACACCAGGGTCACAGACATGGAGGACAAGCAAAGTCAGCAAGTCTCCAACAGTTCCTACTGTAGAAACTCGTGTTTCAGATGCATATCGGAGTGTTTCCACAGAAAAGCAACTTTTTAATATATCACCATGTTGTGCGCATCGCCCTAATCAAATTTCCATAACCACCCAGACTCTGGAAAGACAGAAAACATCAATATGCTGTGTAATTCGAGGACCTCTGTTACCAAGTCTGTCAATAGTGTTTGCCTATCAGATTCACAGTGAACCGCACCAAAGGTTGATTTAAAGATCTGACAGTTGGCGGAAATGGACTGCCATCTCTATTGTGGGTTTTTCCATATTCTTTGCCAGTAAGAATTCAATTTCATAACATATGCATGGAATATGGTTCAGAGATACCTACATGGCATCGAAATGTATGATCAAATATTCATGTATTGCAAGTGGGCTTGTCGCCGGAACAATAATAAATGAACATGCCCTCGACAAAAAGTATTGTTTTGTTCTGCTAAAAGAATAGAATGTGATTTTAATGTCGCTGATCCTTTTAAAAAACACAGCACACTCATTACAGCCTGAGGAAGTCTTTCGACAGTGTGTGTGTGTGTGTGTGTGTGTGTGTATCTGCAGGAAGGGGAAAGGGATTTAGATTATCTATGGTGGCTATCAAGCTTAAACAGCCCACTCTCTTTGTTTTGCAGTCAAATATTTACTCCAAAAATGCATTTTCAATTAAATGTTTGTCTTTGAACATCCATGGAAACATGCTTAAAATGCCCAAAAGGTGGTCACAATTAAAATAAACTGAAGCGTAAAACATAGATGGTTTGAATACAGATATCACATGTTAATGGATTTTCATTAACAATTACATATTCTTCCGTGACCCCGATCAAACCATTTTGGAAGTTTCAACTCTTTGAAGACTCAAGTGAGTTAAAATGTCTTTCCCAGCCTTAGAATGAACACACAAAGTACATTCTACCCCGAAGTGCTTGTACGATTATAAACAACTTTGCCTATTACTTTGGCACTTTGCTGCCTACTGTGGGGTTGGAAGTGACCGACAATGTAGTATTTGCTTCACCCTAGGTGTGGTAAAGACTTAGCAGAGAAAAACTTTTAAGACTCAAACTATGCTCTCCGTTCCCTATACATTTATTTGCACTGGAATCCAGTTCCATCGAACAAGATGCTTAAAGATAAATACATAAAGACATCAAATCAATTACAGTGCGCATCCTCATGTGCAAACGAGCCAGGGTCACTCTTATCAAAAGAGGTAATTGCTGACATCCCTGTACCTGTAAAAAATGGCACTCTGCTTTGTCCTTGGTACTGTAAAATACATAGGCATCAATGGAAAGTCAGTGTCGGCAAGGATCCTATTTCAATTTTTGCGAACGTTGTCTGGCATTGTTTATGGTAGGGATAACTGCTTCACCTCAATGTCGTTGGGAAATCATATTGGGAGTCACTGAGCCAGAGAGCACACGCACCCCCACGCAACACATATTATCCGCCCACTCTCTAAAAACAGTCACATTCATCTGTCAGTTCAATTATTATATCACGGCTATGGTTCTAAACCCTCTGCAGGGGAAAATAGCGTCAACTAATTCCATCGAGCCCAGCTAGGTCCACAGGCCCATTCATATTTCATGAGTGTAGCAATGATGCTGCAGCAAAAACCTGGTCAGCCCTCCTCACAGTTGGCTAGCTGCTGCGGTAGTCTCTCTTTAAGTTGGCGACGATGAAATATAGATGTTAAGAGTCTGGACAGTTCAGAGCGCCGTCTCTCTCGGTGATAGCAGAAGGAAGCCATTAATAGTGTCAGGGAGCATTAGGTATACCACAGGCACATAATTGGATGTGAGAGTCGAACTGGCGGCACCTGCTTGGGAAGCAACAGGGGCTTTCCCTGGAGGTAGGCCCTTCAGTTGTTTCCTGGGGGGAAGAGTGCGAGCTGCTCCTCCTTATCCCTCACCTCCTCGTGTGCCACCTTCTACTCAACTCCGCGCCACTCCCCCGTTTGGTTGGCCCATTGCTCCTTTCACTTCCAACCCCAGGTCAGCCACAGAGTCCTGTCTTGTTGTTGCTCTGCCCGTAGTGGAGTGTGTAAACACTCACCATTTTTGCATAATCACTAACAGCAGGACCATCTGCTCTGGCCTTGTCAGCCTACCTTGCTGCCGCCTTTTAGGGGTGTCTTCTTGTATGTGAGCAATGTTTTGCCGTATTAACAATATGATAATCATCTGACTTAAAATCTTTGTGTTTGTGTGACTGTGTGTGTGGGTGAGAAAGTGGGAACATATGTTCTTTGAAATATTCTGACTGAATAAAGTAGGTTTGATAAACTTTCCAAAGAAAAGAAGGGTTTTTGTGAAAAATGTATGCACACTAACAAAACAAACCGCATCATTATACCTACTCTGAATGTTGGACAAGATAATATTGTGAAGATAAAGGCTGTAAGTATCTGTGACGAAGTCAACAGACGAAGCTCCAGCATCAACTTGGATTAGTGAGATGCTAAGACCTTCTTGTTGATACAAGGTCACTTAGCCCCACTAAAACACACACACACACACACACACACACACACATACACAAAGACTAATGGAAGGATAGAAAACCATACACTCCAAACTACTCTATACCTAACTGTTGTAATGACATGTTGTGACGTACACCGCAAAGAAAGCATCTGATAGCTCTGATGTTTTTGTTTTTTTGTTTTTTTGTAGAATCAGGGCCAGACACCGGAGAAGACTTTTAACTCCCCCTCACCCATGTGCCCTCATAAGGTAAGCTCCTTTTTAGACTAGTAAAGGGCCAAACATGTCTTTGAGATAAATATCTATGAAATAAAGCCTAATTCGACAGGCACTGTATATGATTTTGTTTTTAATCTTACTATTGCGTGTCATATTAAATCAAGCCAAGGCTAAGATTCTCACATTTTAGGGTGGTCTTTAAGTCTGCATTTTGCCAAAGTCTTACTTTGCTGTCAATGATTGACATGACATACGCATTTGGCAGTGTTCTCTTAAGGGATGTGACAGCTAATGGATTTGAAAATGATGTTTATCTCAGATAATCAAATGGATTTTCATGCCATGAAAAAATATATTTTTGGTGTGGGCTCCAATCTCCCTGTGACTGATTGCAATTCAGAATTCCTAGTACTATAATCGATTATGATTCAAGTTACACTTTCATGGCCTCGGGGGGACAAGGGCAGATTCAGTCAATGTTAATTCTCCTGTCTACGCACTGTTAAAGCGTCACTCTTCTCAAGGCAATTCCACTCATCCCTCACACATTGATTGGGCCAACTTTCCACTCCACTCCCACTCCTGTTGCTTGCTACTTGTGAATGTGATAATGTGCTATGCAGTGAAAGTCGCACAATTTCGCTTCACTTACCCTCAAACGTGTCAAAACGGAAGAAAAAAAACAACAACTCCTGTGTCCTTCTCTGGATGGCTAAACACGGCGATCCAGAGTGGTGGCCGCCACTGGCCACTTTGTTAAAGTAAAGCAGTGGTGAGCACCCGCTGGACAGGCTGTCATCAAGTGGTCAAGCCCCCAGCATCACCTCTGCCGCTGTTAATGCACAGCCAGCCCTCGGATGTGACTGAGGCGGCCATTGAAAGTCGCAGAAGGTGGCGCCTCGGTAAATAACAATACAATACGATACCCTCCCTTCTGTATTTGCTGTCATTGAGAAATAATGAGAAAGGCAATCAGCTTTGTTGGGAGCCCCGTCAACACAAAATGACACTGTAATTGCCTATGTGTCCTTGATGCGGGACCTGAGCAATTCACATCTAGATCACCTCTAATGAGAGTCAGAAGTTTGACAGTGTCAGAGGCGACCAGGACGCCGTGGAAGTTTGTATATCGGGCCTAAACGTCGTCCTTGGGAAATTCTGGGAGTGTTGCAATTCTCGTATCACTGTCAAATGCTCTGGTGTGTTATCTCCTTCGAGCTGTCTCTCTTTCAGCAACTCTTCTCTATCACGCCCTCTTGAACTCGGTCTCTCTCCTCCTCAAGATCCCCGGTTTCTCTCTCTATCTCTGCGCTTTCCTTTCCCCCTCTTCCTCTCTTAAAACATCTCATCTGCGCTGATGTAATGTGAGACTGCTATTGATTTGCGATGGCGTGGTTACATGCTATAACTCTGAGAACATAATCTCCCTCTCGTCGGCTCACATTATTGGCCATGATCCGCACAAACCCAATCTAGAGAAGAATGCAACGGGCCAGCCGGGGTAATTTGGTGTGTCACTCAGCTCAGGAGGCCTGCATAATGAATAAATGGACGGATATGATTTATATAAAAAGAGCGTCTGATTATATGCCGCTCAGAATGGAATATATCCCCTTCCCTTTCTGTTCATCTGCATTGTGTGCATCCTTGGAGAAGATAAGGGCACGAACAGAGCTCTTTCAAAGGGACATTCAATGTGATTATATAGAGTGTGAGAGTGAGAGAAAGCCAGAGAGGACGGGAGAGAAGGGGGGGGGGGGTGAGATGGGGTGGGCCAAGCACTAAATACACATAATTGCTTCTTGACACGTTTGCCAAATTCTGCGGTGCCAGGATCAGGAGCGAAAGATGATTAAGGGCTGTCCGAGTGGGTGGGTACAGCGGGCCCGTCCAGGGGCACTCTGGTTTCCATGGCGATCCCACTCCAAAGGCCATACGTACTTGCAAAAAAATCCAAGGGGTCGGCACATTGTTCAACTAAAAGTATTGTTTCGTCCATCATTCATCCATGTCCACCCAACAACTCCCTTCATCAAGTCATGCCAGGAAACTTTTTGCGTGGTAATATTTGTCTCCCTTGTGTCTCAGCTTTTCTTATTCTGGCCTTAAACAATCTCCTCTGTCTGGCGAAAATCTAGAAGAGTGAAATATTGCTATCACTACACAATGAAGCAGCGGTTCGCCTCCGAGTCGTCTTGCTGGAGAGAGTCAGGCAGGCTACGAGGCAACGTTAGGATCACACAGCTGACTTTACACAGCAGCCAGGAGCGCCGTAAGCAGGTCTTCGCAAGGCTTCTTTCAAACTCACTCGAGAAACATGTTTGCATTATGGATCGATAAGATAAAATTCTAAAGTCAACCAACGGGCGTTCCCACCCACACACACACAAATACTCACACACATACACACAGACACACACACAGACACACACACACAAACACACACACACAATTGAACAAAGACACAAGTTCCATATACCCTGACATTTTAAGTGTCACAAAGCACGTAATATGTGCATGCCTCAGTGTTGAAACACAATTGTGTCTCGGTGCATGGTCTGTGAGCAATGTATACCAGGGGCAGCTGACAGATGGACAGGGTGAGTGAGGGGGGTGGAGGGTGTTAGGCCACCTCTGCTGGTAGGGGGGTCCATGCTGTACTCTCTCCCTGCCAACTCCCTGAGCAGAGCATGGCCAATGCACACGGTGTGTTGCCACGATGTCCCTTTATTAAGTACGTTCCCAACGGGCCATTCAAATATGATTCTGAAAGCAGGATGAACCATGGCAATCAGACGATGGTAATTTTTCGCTAAGACAAAGGTCCACATCAACTTACCAGGGTGGTTTTAGCGGCATAAATGGAACAACCCACGCTGGCTTGGCCACTGGCATAGTTGTCCATGTGCAACCATTATACAAGAGTGTGGATATGGGAAAACACAGGATATGCAACAAAAGCCTTGAGAATTTTTGGCACCGGTTTGAGTCAAGGAAAGCCCGCTGGTGAATAAGCACATATTAATGATGATTCATGCTGTATAATGAAAGAAAATCCCTCTAGCAGCCAAACAAGTGGCTGGTCATGAGGCAATTAAGCTTTGTGCCACGGCAAACTCCAGACAAACGACCATCAATGATTAGAGAAGAGCGCGCGCGCGCAACCTCAAAGATCACACGCCCACTCACACAAAACAACACCACATACATTTAGGTGAGGTAATCGTGATGAGGAAGACAAGCACTAACAAGCCCCTTGTTCCATGGGGGTGCCCCGGGTTGCCTGGGTGGCCAGCTCTAGACAAATATCTGGTATGACTGGGAGAAAAAACAACACAATCCGAAAGGTCATTTGTGACCTCTGGGTGTGGCCCTGCGAAGCATCTGTCACTAGTGAGCACAGCATGTCCATGTCAAATGGCAAGAAGGTAAGCTGGGCTGCCAGAATGCCATTTTGTGGAGGTGGACCTTCACATCTGCCATGGTTATTTTATTGTATTTAATTTTTTACTAGCTCATGTGAGGAGAGCATGTAGCAGCATATGAGACGTGGCTTGTTAGATGATTCATGTGACTCGTTGAGTGCGTATCATTTCTACTCTATTGCAGTAGGTTTATATAAAGCTGGTCAGGAGGAGAGTGCTGGATATGGAGCCGAGCAAGAAGAGTGGGTTCAGACGTATACACTGTTGCTGGGCGTGTGTTAATGTGTGTGTCTGTGTGATTTTGTGCCTGTGTGTGCCCGCGCGTGTATGTATTGTTTGTGTTAGTGTTTGCCTTCCTTTGTGGGCCTACACTTAGTGTGTGTTGTGTTTCTGGGACAGTATGCGCGTGTGCATCTTACATGAGTCAAGTTATATCACACTTAAAAATGCAATGATAGCGGTGCATAATGTAATTCAATTTATTCTCGCCATGAAGACGGTTCTCAGATCATAGTTATGCACACCTATATGGTTGGTATTCAGTATGCTGTCTCCTTCAGGCGATGTCAGCTCCCATAATGTTCCATCTGTAATGGTTTATGAGGTTGAGCCAGTCCTCAAGGGGGTGGTGCGTGTGTGTGTGTGTGTGTGGGGGGGGGGGGGGGGGCAAAAATGTTACAACAAACCACCATTTTTAAACAAAGATGTCACCTTCCCAGTTGCTATGGCTCCCACAGCTAAAGTTAATGATATAAAAGAATTCAGAGAAAATTGAAATACGAGTCCTGCTTTTACGCTGAAGGCTGCAAGGAGCACACAGTACAGCGTGCGCTGGAGCCAATCGATACTAAGATTATTCCAGTCCCACCTGTACTGAAGTCTTACGTTCAAATAGTGAAATTCGATCTGTATCAGAACAGATTGGGTATTTTGATTGTTGCCCAGAAAGACAGCGCGGAGACGCAGGCACAACGTAAGATTCCGAAATGATCTTCTGAGAACACGACGGACAGTATTATGATGTTATTTGGCTTTCTGCCACCGTTCTAAACACGGTGTAGACCTACACCTGATCGTGTCCCGAGCCTTACAGTATCTTCCTCTGAGCCAAACTCTCTTTTCTGGTCGGTCTAACTGAATATTCCTCCCCCTCCATTCCAGCAAAACCAATCAGGGATTTGAGAGCCTCACACCCAATCAATTACCTGGCGAATCAAGTGCAGACCTCTTTGGTGGGGAATTATTTGTTAAATCACCGCCGATGGCTGAGGGCAGGTACCTAGTGTCAGAGGTTCAATCCACCTGGAAATCTCCTTGCCTGGGGTAGCCTCTCCCGGCACTGCCCCCTTCCAACCTATTAATAGAAAGGCATTGTGAGCTCCAGGATTTCAGACGGACCTGCCGGTCCCTCAAGATAGGGGGAGCTTTAGTGCCCTAGCCTCTGGAACTTAGATAATCCCGAGTCCATGCGTCCTGCGATTAGACTTCAGGAGTGGGTATAGCGCTTTAGAAATGTTGCAGTAGGCATTAGCATCGCTGTGTTTTTTTGTTCAAATATACATAATTTCAATCATGTCAAATCAGTAGAGGTGAATCCTATATTCAGTATTAAAAGTTATACTGAGCAATAGGTTGTCCTTAAGTAATAAAAATGTACTTCTCAAAACTTGTTTCTGTTTCCAACAAAACAAAAAAAATTTAAAGAAGATTAAACTGTCCTCGAAGTTTATGAATCCTTAATCTAGTATTAATAGCTGAGGACATTAATCATAAAATTGCTGAAGATTCATGGCTGTGCTCTTAAAAAAAAAAAGCTGTTTCTTTTAATGATTTTATTCATGGGCAAAGTATTATTCAATGCCTTCATGATTCAGTTATATCCCAGCCCCTTACTTTTCCTCCCCACCATTATAAATCAGTGCAATACGGTGAGATGACACAAGTGGTTGGCTTGGTTCTTTGTGCTGGAGACAAGCTCTCTGCAGTGTTTGATATGCATTCTTCAGCATTGGCTCCTCAGATCAACACAACCGAAATGTGTCTTCAGCAGACAGAACAAAGACCGGCAAAATTAGGAATGAAAAGTAGATTCACTAAGACACCTAAGAACTAGTTGACCAACATTTCACATCGGCTTCTTAGGTGCTTCGCTGCTTGGCAGTTTTTTAGATGCATGCTGTCTACTTTAACAGCTTGCTTTCATGACGTCTATGACAATCAATTCAATCTTGTGTGTGTGTGTGTGCGTGTGCGTGTGCGTGTGCGTGTGCGTGTGTGTGTGTGTGGATATCACCACTTACCATAAGGCACTGCATTAGTGACAGTCCATCAGGATGCTACGACACATTTAATACTACACTACCCAGGAGGCATGTGATTGACACCATGGTACAACTCCCATGTTTCCTGTGTTAAAGTAGTTGAAGTATTAATGTTGGTAGCTTCATGGCCTCCAGTCTTAAGAAAGAGTAGGGAAAATATGATATGTTCAATATTTAACATTGAAGTTGTACAACATTACCAAGTTGTAATCTTCCCAGGTGTCAATTGGCTATTGTACAGAATGTGGAATGAAATGAACTCCCATTAAGCTTCTCACATTCTCAAACCCTCGATGTAGACTTTTGAAAGTGCTTTTCATCTGATATCCAAGTGCACAGTCATATGTATGGGTTATGCCATCAAAACGTTTTGTTTTTTTGTGACTGAGCGATGTTATACTGTACATAACAGCAGCGTTAGCTCCCAATATTTCAAAGCCGTTGTTCAGGTTGTAATTTTCATTGCTTTCATTACATGAATTTATGATTTATGAGATACCTCTTGCTGCATCAGTTTGAAAAATCAAACTGAAAGTGCCGAGGAAATTGCATTAGTCTGAAAATCATTAGGAGGATATGTGTTCTTGGCAAGTCGATGATGCTGCACATAGCTGAAAATATTTTCTTTTCTCTTGCATATTTTATTTTGGCGAAGTCTTTGGAGATTTAATCCCCACCGAGGGAATTGACGTCTGCATACTAAAAACCCATAAATACCGCTAGAAAAAATCCGGTAAAAACCACCAAATGACCTCATTATACACAGTGTCTACCGACCAGCGAAGATATTGCCTTTATTTGTCACTATCACCATCTACACTCTGAATGAGTGGGATGCATATCAAGTTGATAGAAGGGCCCTCTGACTCAAATGTTAAGGAGGCTCCCCATTACGACAGGCTACAGCCCAACTGTTTTGAGTGGGCTGATATGGCTGTGTTTCACTACATATGGGCATGGCAAGGGAGGGCGTCGAGCAGGCCCTGCTATAATAAGGCATTTACCAATGCAGAATAGCGCTGTGCACTGCGAGAGCATATGTTAATGTGCTTGGCTGTGGCCAGAGAATCAGTATGAGGCTCGGGAAAAAAATGGAGAATAAGACAGGCGTCATGGTGCACACATTTGCTTTTTACAACGATATTAATGTGAAGAGTGTTATGCACCGCAACACTTACACAGAAAAGAGGGTGTTTTGATGACTGCGAGAGACCCCAGTGGGTGAAGAAGGCTGAAAATATGTGGACAGTTTTGAACACAAATAGTTTTACATTACAGCAATGGCACTCTTTGTGCCCATTGAACGCAGATGCTACCGACACAATGCTTTCCTGAACATTTAGAG
The DNA here is from genome assembly GCA_036023535.2 of Galaxias brevipinnis. Classification (NCBI taxonomy): domain Eukaryota; kingdom Metazoa; phylum Chordata; class Actinopteri; order Galaxiiformes; family Galaxiidae; genus Galaxias; species Galaxias brevipinnis. The sequence goes on along the minus strand of JAVQIZ010228253.1, from coordinate 7,245 downwards.
GGTAGAAACCTGTGGCAAGGTTGAAGAGACGGCCATGGTATTGAGCTCACTGTTTCATCAATGTTTCACCATGGCCAAGTCCTTGACTGAGCATGGATGATTGACAGCTGCAAGTTACTCTGTAATAATATAGAGGGTATTGTCAAAATATTAGTGCAGTGTATATTCTATTCCAATGTGTCAGTGGTGAGGCTTATAGGATTTGTTATTTTGCTTGTTTGCATCCATTCATAAATGCATAACCATCGTCAGGCATATGCTCCTAGATGTGCGGCTACCATAGATGGCTTACTGATTACCTTGTATATCTAACATTTGCATGTATAAACCAAGCAACATATTCATGAGTGTGCCCATAGTAGGACTGCAGCTGAAGGAAAAAGGGAATGTGGAGAGTGCAGAGCTCAGAATGTTAATATTTTATTGGTAGTGCCAATGGTCATGCGGTAGCCTTGGTGGTCCGATGTCTCTAGAATGTTTATACAATTTAAACTTATCTTCCTTTACTTTCCATTGTCATCTTTAGTTGCCCTTCCTGCGAGATCAGACCTATTGCCTTTTTTTTTTACTGTCTATTACTTTATTTTTATTGCCATTTCATTTGGAGAGATAAACACATGACCTTGTCTTACTGGCGTTGGCTTTTTATGAGTTGCACTACCTCAACGTGTTTCTCCCAAGGTAGTGAACAAAGGAATTGCAGAAATGTTCTGCTAAATGTTTCTCATTTGCAATGTTAAAAGCCCAGTGACAGGCACACTTTCTTTTACTTGGCCTGCTTATCTAGGACTTACAGCGTAAGGTGTGCAAAGTCAAAGGGAAAAAATAAGGTTTGGTGAGTCTAAAAATGGATGGATGCGACTGTAGCAATTAGTCTGATTGGGCCCTCCCGTTCCCTCAGTGGGAAAAAAACCATCATGTGCGCCGTTTGGTATCTGCCCTAAATGATCTTTTCCTATAATCAGTCACACATAGGAATGACTGCGAGATAACATAATGAAAGGCTGTTTACCCATTGCATTTTTCACTGGTGATGTGTATATTTATAATATAATAGAAAATGTTTTGTACTGGATTGTTAATAGGTAGTCTACATCTAGGTTACAGGATTGCTTAGAACTGCGTTTAGTTCTATTTGGCAGGGAACACAAAGACAACTTGGTCATACAGCTTGGTCGATGGCTAGGTTCACACATTAAAACTATGACAACTATGTGAATAATTATCACTTATTCAGGCCTTCTCACTGAAAAGGGCCATAGAACTGCTTACAGGATTACCTAACACCTCACGGTTGATCGTGTGTGCTTTCTGTCACATTTGAAACATTCTCAATGGCATTAGAACCTGCCATATGGCCGTGAACTGTTTAGATTGAAGTTGTGTCGAATGTGATGCCTATGCTTACACTGGGGGCCGGTATTCATGAATGTCTCGAGAAACATTAATCACTGTCATCGTTGCATGTCTTGTTTGCTGGACAGTGACAGTGATAAGTGATGCTAGCTTTTCGCGTTAACGTCAGGACCAGATACAGTGTGCTGCCGCACATCATAGCCGAAGGACAATGCCTCTGCAGCGCTTGACGAGGCCAAATGTCAAGCATTTCTGTGGGAGAAGATATCAAACACATTAGCCATCCCTGTGTCACTGAAATCTTGATAAACCTACACCAAAGGTTTGACACTGCAACAGGATTTTCCCCCCTCTTCTTTCCTACATCCATCTCTCCCTAGCACGTGAACAATACCGGTAAAAGCCTACGGTTTGGTCAACGACCCAAGGCTGAAATATGTCTTTCTCTTGCCTTTACTTTTCAATGCAGATACCGTGCTGTCTCGGATTTCCATTGGAGTAAGGAGCAATGTACCACACCGAGGCTGGTGTGACACTTATTCAAAATAGTTCCCCTTTCTTCTGCCGGAGTGTGAAGCAAAAAGAGGTGAAAAGGCAAAGGCTGATACATGTGCATAAAGAGGCAGGCAGTTTTCCTCAGCAGCCGACTGCCTCTAAGAGTATTTTGCTGAGTACCGCCACCTCGTAACAACCTGTTTCTCCTTCAACTTCCCATGTGCACCTGAACAAGTCCTTTTCCAGTTACATTTCATGCCGTTTGATGTCATCCGAGATGTGAAAAAGGGAGAATGCTGGTGGGGGGAAAAAAGAACACAGCTCCTTCAAACCAGTATGGTAATTTGTCCCATCTTCATCTTTTAGTTCACGTGAGTGATTTCAGTAAGACATTATTATTAACTTAGATGTCGGCATGTTATGAAGGATGTCCTTCAAGATGCGCTCCATTTCAAGGGACAGCTTGACAAAAAACACTTTGAATTTGGTTGAAAGCATGTCTAATTGAATTTTGATACTTAATTAAATCAAGCAATAAATCAGACCAGCTCCCACTGCAACCGACAATTCAACACTCCTGAGCGCCACAAGCTAATTATGATGAAGTTATTATCTGAACCAAAGGGATCACAATGAGTGGTGCCTTTCAAGGCACGTAGACAATTTCAACTAGAATGTGCTCAACCTTGAGGGAAGGACGAGACAATCCCTGTAAGGAACCAGTGGGTTTCACACCCCTTTTATTCAGCCTATATACCTACACTTTAAGTGAAAAAGCCTACACTATGATAGACATTGAACATCAGCTAAAAAAATTTTCCAATCCCAGCGGAAGAGAAATAAAGGCTGTCTTATGGTCTCATTGATTAGGTACACTTTCCTTTTCATTCCTCTGTCTTTATGTGCCAGTTTCTACAAAGCCATGCCTCACCTGTGCCTTGAAGCTGCCATGATTATGGTGTCACCAAACTGTCTCCCCGCCTTGAGAAGAACCGCTGCAAGGCAGTAAGAAGTGCAGGCCTAACCCTGTTAGCAGAATGATTATTCGCTTTGTGAAATGATCAATGGAACTTGATGGTTGAACTGCTTTGAGACCCGATAATTTTAAACATATGGCAACAAAAAATGTGACAATTAAAACCTTGCAGCCCCGCTGAGTCCCCAGACAACCATACTAGAACTAACCGGCGTGATTTCCGAAAAAATGAATCCACTGCAACAATTACTGCTGCAGCCTCCTTCTTCATAATTTGATGAGCGAAGAGAACATTGATGAACTTTTTTAATTATGACGCCTCTCGGGACTTTGACACCGGCGGCTCTGGGAGGGGCGGGGTCTGGCCTCGGCATCGAGCCACTCTGGGCTCTGTAGTTTTTTTTCTCTCTTACACTTATTTTTCCCTATACCTCCCCTTTTTTAATTCACCCAATTTGTCGGTCCAAATGAAACAGCAAAAGGTTAGAGAGTGGAGTAATTAACGGCAGTGAGCCTAATGAAATCAGGAGGGGCCAGAACACTGGGAGGATCAATATCCTCCTGTGAAAGCCGGCAGGGGGAGATCTGGAGGTGATCGTCCAGGGGAAACTCACACCACTTAATAATAATAAGCTGATGAAAAGGCAACATGTCCACTTGTAAATCAAAATTGGTTTGAACACACCGGTGACATTATTGCTCGCTGGTAATTGTGTTAAAGGAAAGTTCCCCCACCTCAGTGAAAAAGCGATGGATTTACAACCATTTACATGGCACAGTGAAACAGTTCGGTGCCTATTGAATGCCAATGCGCTATTGATAATCGGTGCATTGTCCAACAGCACTATGGAGCAAAACGTTGATTGTATTTATCTACAACTACACTTAAATGTATTGGAGACTGTAGTGGCCCCTTTGGAGGAGGTAGTGGTTTGTTTTCAACCATTTAGTCCCAGTCAATTCCCCAGATATTTAAGGTTGCGCTTGATCCTTGTTTACAATTTCTTGGCTGAAGCCACCCTCAAAGGCTGATATGTGTGGAAACACTGGCAGATGGTAGACTATACATAGAACTATGGCTAGTCTGCAAGCATGTGAGTGTGTGTGTGTGTGTGTGTGTGTGTGTGTGTGTGCATTCATACACAAATCATAAACCTCATTCATAGTCAAACTGTGCGGTAAACGTGTTGTCGCCTGCACGTGTTCATGGGTGTTTGTGTGTGAAAGCGCAATGTTGCTTTTTAAAGTGCACTATAGTTTGTTAGTAACACTGCCATCTGAAAAAGATATCCAACACATCGCGTTGATGAACACAAGTGAACCCCGTTTCCAGGGGTAACCACTTCATCACACGTCACATGGTTATTTCACACCTTCCCACAACAGGCGAGGCAAGAGGCTGCGCTCTGCCCTGACATTTCTAGAATACTGAGCAGCATTGACAGATGTGGCTTGACCATGCTTTTCACAGATTCACGTGTGAAGACCGGTTGACTAAGACCATATACAGTGTACCTTTCCCCACCAGTGAGCCCAGACAAAGACAGTCAGGTCTCAAGTGAAATGCAGAGCTTGCTGCGCTAGCCTTGGCTCCTTTACCGGCCAGCAGATTGTAGGTACGGTACGCTAGCTCTCCTACTCCCCCTGTGCTCTCCCATCATTAAAGTAATATGCAGAGTGAGTAATACAGTGGAGTGGATCCGGACGAATGGAAAGCTGCACGTGTCATTAGCTCTTGAAAAGTGAAACCTAGGAACAAAGGAGAATGGGGGTTGGAGAAGCTTTTGAGGGAAGTTATCACGTCATTCTAACTGGAGACAGAGAGATGGAGAGAGAGAGAGATGGAGAGACAGAGACAGACAGACAGACAGGAATAAGCCTCCTCCAGAGACTCAGAAAACATGCCAGTGAAGAGTGTCAAAAAGGCAGCAGAGCCTCCTCAAGCCTATGCCAGCTACCGGCAGCAACCCTGCCAAGCATAAGGACACAGTATTCCTTGGCGGAGGATGAAGTTGAACAGTTGAAGGGTAACATAATACCTTGAATCCCCAGAGGCCCAGTAAGGGGGGGGGTTTCCATCGACGTTTCTCACTCACAGTAAACATGTCGAGGTTGATCTGACCCCTGCAAGGACAGAGGCAGCAGAGGTGTGACTGGGGGGAAACAGGGCCACCCACCACCACAAAGACATTCCCCCACCTGACACCGTAATGTCCGTGGAGCAAGGTTCCCCAGTCCAACCTGAGGAGTTGGGGACAGGGCTGATTTCCAGTTGCTAGACATACAGCTTTGCAGAAAAGGGCACGTGGTTGGGACGTAGGTTAAGAATGTCCACAGAAATGTAGAATGACCTTGGCAGGCATAGGAAACAAAAGAACTATTGCAGCTATTTTCAACATTGCACATTATTCTATATTCTCACAAGATTGAATGTGCAATTAGATCAGCATGTAATCTAGCCTGGATACACAAAAGCATAATAGTTGACCTTGGAAAATAGCTAGATATTGCATAATCATATTATGCTAGACGGTGGAAATAACATTAACATAAAACACGACTTTGCTAGACTATTAATCAGAGGTAACGGACATTAAACAGGACTTATTGGCTGTGCGTACAGAATAAATCCTTAAGGGGCTGTAGCAATGTCTCTCTTCCCACACTTTATGTTTTGCTAATCACGATTGCATACAATATGCATAAGCTCTCCCGCGTTGCGATGTAGTACATAATTGTTTATGTGTGTATACAGTCAAGTCTAAGTGGAGACGCAACTCACCTCACACTTGTATACACATATTTATTAATCTAATACGAAACTACTCCGACTCTCAAGGTTGGCATAAATCGGGAGCCAGAGACAGAGCACAATAAGCTCTGGTGTTTTTAATCAATTATTTATCCAATATTTTAATGATCAGACTGATCAAAGGCTGCGTCGGAGCCCCGCTGCCTTCACTCGCTAAGACACCCCTCCGCTCTTTGATGTGCCTCGCCAACAAATGCACTTATCTTCAGCATATCTTTCGCACGGACCCCTGCGTTTGAGGCTTTCGAAACTCCTGGTTCGAGAAGCGTGGCTCCGGAGCCCAGCAGGGGTCAATGACCTCTTCCTGCAGAGAAGAATCACACATTTTTGGCCTATTGCTGCTCGCAATGTACATATGCTTGGAGGAGCAGGCTAGTGAGGGTCACCTCGTAAGAAACTTCACTTATGCACTCCTCTTACATTTTCATGGATTTAATTGGCTTGTGAGGACCATATCATGAGCTATTTGTGTCGTGAATTGTTAAATAAAACATAACTTGGAAAGGAAAAATCCGGCTGATGGCGTCTTCCCATTTTAAATTACCTGTCAAGAAATGTAAATTAATGCCTCGTCAAACTCTGCAGACAAATGTATGCAAAATGTATTATATAAAAGTAACCCTTATCTTTAAAATCTTGTATGTGAACATTTTATAAAAGTTCTATAAAAAGCAGAGATGAAGAATACAAAAAGATAATGATAATACCATTAGGGGAAAACCAAGAGATTCCTGATCCAATACATATGATACAAACTGCACTTAAACACTCTTTCCTACATTTGCAGTAACAGCAATTGCTGTTCAGAGAATATAGATAGCTAAATGCAGCAAAGATTGCATGTGAAAAGTTTTTTTCGGTTTAAATGTCTTAATGAAAAACTCCCCCCAGTCGTTTGATGTAGACTTACCACCTCATGAAAGGCGATTGAGGTCTCCAGAGACTGATCACTTTCTCCATTGATATTGAACCCTGCTTATTGAGCGGTTGGCTATCAGTTGTTTGTGTATGTTTTATACAGCATAAGATTCAATAACATGCTAACAGATTATTTTTCAGGCCAAAACAGTATGACCTAATACAGGTTTGAAGCCTGCAAACCTAATGAGCCATCCATGTATAACTGTTATTGTAACATTGAACAAAAGTACTGTATTGTCTGCCATGTAAAATAATTTCTTTGGCCTTTTTTTGTGGTCATTGAGCAGTGTTAGTGTAAGGACATAATCCATTCACTTGCTTTGTTGATCTCCAACAGCTTATTGACATTCTCAGTTGCAATGTCCACCAAGTTTGGTCTATCTCCTCTGGCTATATGAATCTCAGAGATCATAGCACTGGCACTGAGGGTTGATGCAGACACAAATGGGACATTTTCCCCTGGTGGTATTTTGATACAAACACAACATGATGAGACGTAGTTCTCTAGCAAAAACCAGGACAATGGGTCTTAACCTCTGCACTTGCAAATGTGTGTATAAACTCCATGATGTAATGAAGTGAATACAGCTGTATGTCTGTGGACGAGGGGGGGGGGGGGGGGGGGGGGGGGGGGGGGCGGGGGGGGGGGGGGGGGGGGGGGGGGGCCGGGGGGGGGGGCGGGGGG
>JAVQIZ010228248.1:0-27845 GCA_036023535.2 Galaxias brevipinnis | reverse complement strand
CCCAGGCCAGACGAGATATATAATCTTGCCAGCGTGTTCTGGGTCTACCCCGGGGTCTCCTACCAGTAGGGCGTGCCCGGAAAACCTCCAACGGGAGGCACCCATGCGGCATCCGAATCAGATGCCCCTAACGCCTCATCTGGCTCCTTTTGACGCGAAGGAGCAGCGGCTCTACTCCGAGCTTCCTCCGGATGACCGAGCTCTTTACCCTATCCCTAAGGCTGAGCCCAGCCACCCTACGGAGGAAACACATTTCAGCCGCACCAGTGCATGCTGAAAGTCGCAGTCTGAAGAATCCAACAGAACCACATCATCTGCAAAAAGCAGAGAAGCAATTCTGATGTCCCCAAACCGGACACACTCCTCCCCCCGGCTACGCCTTGAGATTCTATCCATGAAAATCACAAACAGAACCGGTGACAAGGGGCAGCCCTGGCGGAGTCCAACACCCACTGAAAACGTTATTTTAACAACAGTAAATCTCATAAATTTTGATGAGGTATATTTGTGCTGGGCTTTGCATCTGGTGTCTGCACTTTGCTTTGTTCCCTCCCTCGCGGCAAAGGCAAATCTCCTATCACGTGAAAGTGTCTTAAGCTGTATTCTGCACTGAAAAAATTGGTAGGCTAGCAAGATTTTGCTACCATTGCCCGCTGATTTCGAACTCTGGCAAATATAGGCCTACATATGGATTTGAATTCAAATAAGTGATGGGGCACACTCATGTGAATGGGCATGACGCCTCTGATACGGACCTACCAATAACTATACATCAACTATCAATGCATTGCATTACTGTAACATTGGGTTTTCATCATCTGTTTCCTTGCCAAGATCAGACATTGTTTGAACATTGTTCATGGATTGCTTTGGATTTCATCATTTTAATTGGTTCATTTGAAATAAAAAGCAGAAACCTTTTTAAAATTTATTTTTAATTAGATTTATGCGTTTAACACTTTACAGAATACCCTCAGGCAGGGCCGGCCACAATATGGGCTGGGCGGTAGCACTGTTTAGTGTCACTGTTTAAGGACAGTTTACTTATAACACACCAAATTAAAGGGGTAGCAAAACGATTAACACACAAAATAGCACACAGGATAATTAAAAGCATTAACTGCAGGTGACAACGGACCACAGTTTCGTTGTAATATTATATATAAACTGTATGATGTCGCTATATGTGTACCACTCACTCATCTTGTGTTAATTTTTTTTTGCAACATTGCTCTCTCTCTATGGACGCAAATATTTATTTTAGAGGTACAACTACCAGGGGTGTTGTCAAAGATTGTGGGTTTCATGGAAATGTATTGTTCCCACGACTATTGATGAGAAACCCCATCAATCACCTTATTAGCCAGAATATAAAATAAAATAAAGTTGAAGATAAGAGTATTGGTGGGACTGGTTTTACTGGGGAAATACTATACTGGCTCAGCCCCTGTCTTTTGACCTAGGAGAATTTAGCTCCACCATGGTATCAAGAGAGGGTAACAACAAAATGAGCTGGCCTCGATTTACTTCCAACTAATAAGATCATGTTTTCAAAATCTACTTTTATTTCCAAGCACAGAAAATGTATATGCGTATTGTGATGCATTTAAAAAGTATCACCTCAAGCCGTTCACTAAACATAAAAAAAGGTTATTATGTCACTTGACTCTTGATTGTATCTTCAGAGGGCAGGCATGTCTAAAAAATTTAATGTTAGGGCAGAATGTTCAATTTAAATAATGTATTGTTGCAGAGAAGTGTTTAATAATTGAACCTTGACTATTAAGTGCAATTTTGATTGATTCCCCGCATGTTGTTCTGAGATCGTGGATTATTTGATGCCCATATATCATAATTCAGATCGTACAGATGAGTGATACTTTGCAAGGGAGTTGTATTTATTGTACAATGACATTCATTTAAGCGTTTCATAAAATTCACTTTATTTGAAATATACTACATTAAAACAGAAGGCACTAATTTAAGAAGAACAGTAAGTATAAACACAAATCTCCAACCATTCTTGTCCTGCACATACCAATAGTTTTGGTATGATGGTTTGATTTGTTATCTTGTTATGATATCTGTCAGATAAATTGGAAAAGGAATCACAATATTCCACAATACATCTCACAAAAAAGGTCAGGAAATTAGGGTTTGGACTTTGGGGGCAGCTGTATCTCATTTTACCAGGAGGTGTATTTCTCTATTGGCATCTGCTTAATTTGCATAAAGCCTCTTGCTGTGTTTAAAGGTAGAGGTAAGCGAGATGAAGCAACATGGCTTAATTTGTGATTTTACTGCATACTGTGGTGTGTTGGTTGCTCCCAAAGGAATTCAATGTATTCAAAGGCTTCTTGATTTTTCCTTCCTTGGGATTCATGAGATAGGTTAAATGCATCTCGCAAGTTGTTCAGATCTGCGGTGACATACTGTACAATATACTGTTCACTCTATAAATCAAATTGATATTGCAAACAAGACCCTATCATACCATAAATACTGAGTTGGAAAATATGGATGATGGTTGACCTTTCTATCTTGTGCTTACACTACTTTGTAACAGTATGTTGTCCTCTATACTGGGGTCCGACAAGGACCACCATTAATACATTAATTAGGACTGTATCTGATATTAATTTGCAAAATAATTTAACTAGGTTTCCCTTATCAACCCTAAAAATAAGTACAGTGATCTCAGAATTGCTAAGAAATAAGATACAATTTCAAGAAGCATAACAAATGGGTGTAATGTGAGTTATGTTTCAGTTATTAAAGGTAGTTTATCTGTAGGAGGACATGTTGTTGACCCCAACCTTTGGCTTAGTGTAATTAATTTCCCTAACCATCACGAAGGAGACCTGCAGAATGCTCGTGATCACTGCATATCGTGAGAACAATCAACGACTATACTCCAAGTAAGAGCATCTCTTACTGATTTCGTGACACGTCCTTGTGCCATAAAGCAATTGCGGGAGATCGTACTCCATGGCAGACAAAGTTTGAATGAAATATTGAAACTTCAAGAGGACTCATCTGAACAGCGATTTTTTACTTCTATAGACAATACAATGTGCTATCAGAACAAATGTATTGATAATCCGGTAATATAAAAAAGTTGCCTGTAGTTACTTTAAATATTATCGTGTAGTAATACATAAATATTTGTTAGATAGATCCGGACCTCGACTTACAAAAGCAAAACACACTGCAAGAATTGTGCAAGTGTGATTGCCATCACTTCAACACCTACCCTCCCTCATAAGAGAGGCCATGGAGCAGGTCTTACTTATCTAGTCCTTCCCTTCAGCCTTCCAACATAATAGCCTACATGTGTATGTTGTTGGAATATTTGAGTGAAAGTGGAGATAAGAAAACAAGATTTCACTTAACCACCAGTGGTTAAGGACAAGAGGTAACAAACAACTCCAATCATCTGTAGATTTCTTCGTTGTTGCATCAATTAGAGAAGAAAGTGATGGACCTAAACTCAACATGAATGAATGTTGTATATTTCTGAATGCAACACAAATATGTATTATAGAGTAACACACTGAGTGCTGTAGAACTAAATTCAGCTAATTTATTTGTCAGTTTTGTAGAAAATAATTTTAGTTGCATAACATTTTATTGTAAGGCAGCATTGAGTAAACTATATCCACCTAAAAACACCACTTTATTTGAACAATAGAAGACAATGAAAGAAATTATGTGCAAACCAGTGATCAAACAATTGTATCATACCTTCTAAAGTAAGAATGACAGCAGCATAGTTTAAGGAATGCCACAAAATATGTCAATACATTGATAATTCAAACATATGCTGACATATAACATGAATGGTATATCTTAGTGCACGTACTTGCATGGTAGAGCCCTACTCCTGATTTCTCCATTAAGTGGTTTCATGTAGGTTTAACAGACTGTTAAAACTATTAAGTGCATTTCTCAAGGGCAAAAAGCAACAGATGATCTATATAAATGCTACAACCCTATCAAATAAATCAGGTCCTGTTATTTGAACTGCAAAAATGTCTTCATTAAATCCTTCACCTTTAACAATTACTAAGCTCACATACAATTATCTTCTTATTTTGGAGGAAATTGATAACACAAAAAACAACTTTACTTAAACTTTAACCTCAATACAATCCCAAACTTTGTTTGACATACTACTATTGTATCATATTGAGTCCTAAGACCCATGTAGAGGACTAGTACCTATCCGAATGTTGACAAATTTAAGTGCTTGAAGTTTTAAAGCTGAGAAATAGTGCAGTCATTATTTGTTTCCCACTTTCAGGAACCGTTGGGATTTCTGCTTCACCATTTTGTATTGCCGCCGAGCTACCTGAGCCTCGTTAAGGGCCTCCCACAGTTTCTGAGGTAAGAAAAGTACATATTAGGACACATTCACGCACTATGTCCATATACAGACGGGTGACAAATTAAAGGATAACCCAACATAAAGTGTCTCAGTAAGGTGTTGGGCCACCACGTGCCACCAGAACAGCTTCAATGCGCCTTGGCATTGATTCTACAAATCTCTGGAACTACTGGAGGGATGGAACACCATTCTTCCAAAAGATATTCCATTTCTTTTGGTGTTTTGATGATGTGGTGGTGAGCGCTGTCTAACACGTCGGTCCAAAATCTCCCATAAGTGTTCAATTGGGTTGAGATCTGGTGACTGCGAAGGCCATAGCATATGATTGACATCATTTTCATACTCATCAAACCATTCAGTGACCCCTCATGCCCTATGGATGGGGGCATTGTCATCCTGGAAGAGACCACTCCCATCAGAATAGAAATTTCACCATAGGATAATGGTGATCACTCAGAACAATTTTGTATTGATTCGCAGTGACCCTTCCCTCTAAGGGGACAAGTGGACCCAAACCATGCCAGCAAAATGCCCCCCACAGCAGAACAGAGCCACCGGATCCCCTCACTGTTGGGGTCAAGCATTCAGGCCTGTACCGTTCTCTTGGTGTACGCCACACATGCACTCTCCCACTTGTCGAGAATATGGTGAAGGATGACTCGTCTGACCATTTCACTTTTTTCCACATCTCTGTAGACCAGTGCCTATGGTTTTTGCACCACTGAACTCTCAAATGTGCATTCATCTTTGTAATGAGGGGTTTATGCACTGCAACCCTACTATAATATCCCTCTCTACGTAATTGTCGACAGACTGTTCTTGCTGAAACAGTCTGATCACTTCCTGTATTGACATTCTCAGTCACCTGAGGAAGAGTTGCTCTTCTGTTTTTCCTTACATATCACACTAATGCCCGAGCATCACGGTCATCAAAAGTGCGCTGTCGACCACAATTTCCGACCCCATTTACTGATGTCTTTCCCATAGATTTAAATGCAGATGTCACTTTAGTCACTGTTCCTATTGAAACACCAGCCTTTGTGACTGAAGCTCCTGCCATCCGTGCCCCAGCAATGAACCCTCTTTCAAAGTCACTTAGGTCTTTTCCTCTTGCAATCTTGATACAAAATCAGAATCAACTGGGCCTGCTCAGCATTTTTATACATGACACAGAGCATGATTGGATGTTAATTGCTTAATTGTATCATGCAGTGCACCTGTGTGGAAGCATCTGCATTTGTTATGTTACTCCACTCATTTATTCAGGTTTTTCCTTTAATTTGTCACCCGTCTGTATATACAGTGTTATATATATTTTTTCTTTTATTATTTTATAAAAATGTATGTATTTATTTATTCCATATGATCTTTTTACTTCGGTTAACCAAAATATTTTTGATAGAATATTCGAATAGTGATATGGCCTAAAATGCCCATCCCTAGTACGTAGCGTTCTCCTGGCGTCCACCCGACGGACAGATAGTGAAGCGTGATTCATTACTCCAGAGAACGCGTTTCCATTGCTCCAGAGTCTAGCGGCGGTGAGCTTTACACCACTCCAGCTGACGCTTGGCATTGCGCATAGTGATCTTAGGCTTGTGTGCAGCTGCACGGCCATGGAAACCCATTTCATGAAGCTCCCGACGCACAGTTCTTGTGCTGATGTTGCTTCCAGAGGCAGTTTGGAACTCTGTAGTGAGTGATACAACAGAGGATAGGTGATTTTTATGCGCTACGCGCTTCAGGACTCCGTGGCCCTGCTCTGTGAGTGTGCGTGGTCTACGGCTTTGTGGCTGAGCTGTTGCTGCTCCTAGACGCTTCCACTTAACAATAATAGCACTTAAAGTTGACCGGGGCAGATCAAGCAGGGCAGAAATTTCACGTTACTGACTTGTGGCAAAGGTGGCATCCTATGACAGTGCCACATTTTAAGTCACTGAGCTCTTCAGTATGACCCATTCTACTGCCAATGTTTGTCTATGGAGATTGCATGGCTAAGTGCTTGACTTTATGCACCTGTTAGCAATGGGTGTGGCTGAAACACCTGAACTCAATGATTTGGAGGGGTGTCCACATACTTTTGGCCATGTAGTGTATATCATGATGTTTAAAGACAGTTTAAACAAATTAAGCCCAACAAATTATCCACAATTTGGAAAGGAAAATACACCACCTCAAGCACATTGCCAGTTATTGTTCAGGGTTGATTCGTTCACGGTAGTTTGTGCATTTTCTTTCTGTGTGGGGCAAGCACTCCCAACAGGGTCTCAAACTGCCACACAGTCATCCTAAAATACTGCCTTAAACGACCATGATATAGGCGTAACTTCTGGATAAGCCTGGTTTATACTTACGCGTGGGCAAGTCGGCGACCATGAACGTTCATCGTGCACTGACGTTCACACAGGAGTTTGCCTACATGCTTTCACGTAAGTTTAATGGGCCCACTAGGTGGCAATGTCGCATTCAGTAGTCCAGAATGTACAGAAACCTGTAGAAGCAGAAACAGAAACTCCCTTTCATATCCCCCAGAAGTATAAACAAAGACCAAAGCCTGCTCACTGCTTTTCATATTTTTTATATATCAAATCAAGTTTATTTATAGAGCACATTTAAAACAAGCAGAGCTGACCAAAGTGCTGTACAATACATTCACATACAGTATATCAAACAATACAGAGCACAGTTGTAACATAAAGCCTAGCCTATATACAATGGCTATACATATGCTATGTACAAGCTAAGTACATAGAAAACCACTAATATGGTTAGAAGGCTATTGAAAAGAACAGCCCATCTTAATTTCATTGTGTCATCTGTGTTTTCGTTTGTTTTGGATACCGCCAAAATATTACCAAATATATAGTCGCTTCCTACCCTGCTCAACCATTGTTTGACGCACTGAGAAGACGCTTCGGGCAAAGCACTGTAGGATTTGGGAGGACCTCCCATCAACATGTCGGCGGGTCTACGTGAGCTACGCTTTCCCAGAAATCCCTTCTCTGTGAAGCTACGCAGAGACGTTTACGTGCTTCTTTGCAGAGGTATAAACCAGACTTCAGCCGATTGAACTTGGCATTTCTTCTCTCTCAGGAGGACATCGTCGCTGCTGCTACTTAGGTACATTTTGTGTTCTCTGAGGCGATCTTGTTGAAGAAAAAGCAACACGGAAATGCAGATAATTTGCACCAGAGACGGTGTGTATAGTTTTTCCCGCACCGCATTTCGCATTGCACTAGGGTGAAGAACCTAGAGCCTACGACTTCCAAGAAAAAGAAAGCTGCATTTAAAAGACAATATCAGGAGTCGTACTTAAAATACGGGTTTATCGCTGCAGGTCACGTGATTCTCATGCGCCAAGCCCGCTCTGCATAATATCACTTTATATTTGTTTTTATGCTGGTCGTATGATTTTATTTCGTCACCTTGAAGGCCGGTCCGCGAAAATATTGTCTTACATGAAACCCGTCCGTGGCGCAAAAAAGGTTGGGGACCGCTGATATAGTGTACCTATTAATAGTAAAACCAGAGGAACTGATTTTACAGTGGTCTCTAATTTTTTCCAGAGCTGTATGTGTCACAATAAGATGTTCAAGACGTTATAATTTTCTCTAAAGGTTGGGTTTTAAACCATATAGACCATATGATTCTACTACACTACTTGTTGAACAATTTAAATAAGAGCGACTTACAATGTAGTTACCTAATTAAATCAAAGATAACCTAGAACAAAAGTCCAAGGATCTTTGGGCTGGCCCGTATGAGAATTAAATTAATAGTTTGACAATATAAACAAGGTTAAATCATTTTACACTTAAATTTTCCTGTTGAACTTTTGGTAATTCAATTTTAATGTTGGCTAAGATCCTGAATTGCTGCTTTCAATTTGAATTGCAGCACACTCACCCCCCCTCCCTAGTTAATCTAGTTCGTCTCTCTTTCTGTTTCTTCCCAACCCAGATCCTGTGCATGTCTAAAGAGGACTTAGAAGAGTTTCGGGAGAACAAGAGTTGGGAGGAGTTAGATGATGATGATGAGGAGGAGATGATGGCGCAAGCACTGTCCAATCAGGGTCTCCCAAGTCTTCCAGTATCGTGGCAGTGTCTGATTCGTGCAGCAGCCAACTTCACGCTGGCGGCATTTTCTGAGGGATTGGAGGAAGACCGGGCATTACTGGAGGATAAGAATGCGCTGTCAAAACTAAATAGTAGACAACTCTGGGCGCTGCAAGTGCGCTACGGACAGAAAAGTATCCTACACAAACTGGTGGAGCTTACCACGTTCGTGTGAAATGTATTGTCTGCATTACAATACCAGTGCAGAAACCAATATATTATGAGGGATATTGCTGAGAAATAAGTATTTCATCTATTTGGCTACTGATTGCTCCATAGAAAATTGTTCAAATAAAAGCCTTTGTGCTGCTGTAGAGCATGCCATTACAAGATGTTCCGTCACTATTCCATATTAAATCATTAAAACTGTTCCTCCACCACCTTTGGTAGGGGGATTATGAATATTGTTCCCCGGAAATGAATTGTTGAACAGCTGTTGCAAATATAACGGAGTAAAAAAGAAAAACAATATGCTTATCTAAATTGTACTTCCATTCAATTAAACCCTTTTTATGACCAAACTGAGTAGTGGTGCATTCAAATTTAATCCAGTTTCAGAACAAATAAGAAAAATTGTATTTGGACAGTCTAAAGACATGCAGGTTAATTGGTGACTCTAAATTGCCCGTAGGTGTAAATGTGAGTGTGAATTGTTTGTCCCTATGTGTCAGTCCTGTGATAGACTGATGACCTGTCCAGGGTGTACCCCGCTTCTCGCCCTATGGCGGCTGGGATAGGCTCCAGCCCCCCCGCGACCCTGCAAAGGATAAGCGGTATAGCTAATGGATGGATATTTGGACAGTTTTGTGCTCATTGATTAAGCCAATCACATTTTGTACTAAAACATGTGGGATAGTCATCTATCCTACTGAAATATAAGGGAAAAAGTCACTCCTTTGTTGTGGTCAATAAGTGGCACAAAGGTATCCATGCGGCAAACCACTTAATTTTTTTTTGCCCCAACCAGACCACACCCACTAAAATTAAGGAGTAAACATAGTTGAATTAAACCAAGACCAAACAGTGCAGTCGTAAAACTGGGACTTTCGTTTGAACGTTTCTGTAAAGAACCGTTTTTGATGCGATTATTTAGTGGCCAGCTAAGCTAGTATGCCACTTCATTGGTGACAGCAGTAGTAGTATTTTCATCTGCCTGAACATTTCTGCTTTTGAACTGAATTAGTAATCCAACCAATTTCTCAACGGAATTCAAATTTGTACGATGTTTCTTGTAGTCAAAATAAATAAGGCATGCATAGATGCAGTTCAATTGTTTAATGTGTTAACTACGGTATGCATACGTACAGGAAATAAGTAGCAAGAACTAAAGGCAACTAGAAAGGACTACAAAATACAACACACGGACCAATACATTTACAAAACATTCAAAATCCTTACAAAATGGGCTGTATTGGTCCTTCTTCTGTTGTTCTGCGATTTGGATCTTTGTACAAATTTTAAGACAGGATATTCACCATCTTAAATTTTTGACAAGTGCCGGGGAGTCTTCTGAGCCACAGTTTAAAATGGAAAACCCATCAACACTCCTCCCACCACCACACCACACACAAATCAAAGTGGATCCCCAGAGAGACAAATGCTAGACATTCTTTCCATATATATATATATATATATATATATATATATAAAATAAAATAAAAGGCCAATTTCCTCTACCATTAAGCCTCCAAACAACAAAAAATGCCTGTCATGAAAAAAACAAATCTGCTGGGGGGAGACAAACTGGGGACTTTGGTAGCGAGTTTGTTTCACATGTTACATTTAAATTTTTTGCTGAATGTCTCGTCTCCTTTAAGTAGCTCATTTATCTCCCTTTTTTATATTTACATCAAAGCATCAAACACATTAAACAGCATGTCCAAACAACATTTCCATATTTGTATTCAGGTCAAAGAAAATAACCAAACTAATAAATCCATTTGTAAGAGTCCTTTTCATTTAGAGTTGCCAGTTTGTCCAGTGCTAACAGTAAAGAGGGAGCAAAAGAGGTTGTCTGAGGGATAGAGAAGGGACTCCAAGCTTCACTCCTGAATGCCTCAGGCTGCCAGTGAGGAAGCTAGATTAGCTGGTACTTGTGCCCTCCATCACCTGCTGAGCCTGCTTCTGGCCCATGCAACATTGGGCAACCGACTGGAAAAGCCTGGAAGAAGAATACATAGGAAATGGTTTAGAGCAGTGGTTCTGAAACTATTACAAGCAACCTACCTTTTCTACCAATGTTTTTAGATGACAAAGCTTGTGACTCCATAGAAAAATTCTCATGGTTAACTGCCCTGCAGACGCAGTTCAAGTTTGCCTAATACCTAAACCTATAGGATGACAGCAGATGTTTACCCTACACTTAAAGTACATACCATATGCCTGTTATGATAATTTACAGTAAGCCAAATTGCAAACATGCCATAAACCATAAGCCTATAATGCGACTTTCTAGAAAATAATCTCTAAGTGATTATTGTGTCGCAGTGCTATTTCAAAGGACCAGCATTCCTACAACAAAACCCCTGGGGGCAGGGTTCATACAGACTTTGGATGGAAAGACTTTGAATGGTCAAAGTCTTTGAAGCACTAAGTTTATATTTTTATAAACAGTTACAACAACTAGAATATCACTGAAAGGTGAGGAGTTTGCATCTCTGATATATAGATATATATAATCACAGTATAACACCCAGTCAATTAAACTTCTGGGATATCGACCTGTCCAGTATGGAAGCATAAGTGATTGTGAATCGAATTCACCTGTTTTGTTGCAAATGAAAGTGACAACAGGTGGACAGGAGAGGCAAAAGCAAGACAAACCCCAAAAAGGGAATGTTTTGCAGGTGGTGGCCACGGACAATTTCTCTCTCCTGATCCTTCCTGACTGATTTTACTCAAGTTTTGGATTTTGCTAGTGCTCTTGTCACTCCTGGTAGCATGAGGCGATACATGTAGCCCATTCAAGTTGCACAGGAAGTCCAGCTCCTCCAGGATGGCACATCTATACGTGCCGTCACAAGAAGGTTTGCTGTATCTCCCAGCACAGCCTCCAGAGTGTGGAGGAGATACCAGAGGATGGACCAATACACAAGGAGAGCTGGACAGGGCCGTAGAAGGACAACAATCCAGCAGCAAGACCGGTATCTGCTCCTTTGTGCAAGTAGGAACAAGAGGAGCACTGCCAGACCCCTACAAAATTACCTCAAGCAGGCTACTCACGTGCATGTTTCTGACTAAACTGTCAGAAACAGACTCCATGAGGGTGGCATGAAGGCCCGAAATCTTCTAGTGGGACCTGTGCTCACAGCCCAGCAACATGCAGCTCGATTGGCATTTGCCAGAGAACACCAGAAGTGGCAGCTTTGCCATTCAGATGAGAGCAGGTTCACACTGAGCACATGTGACAGACGTGAAAGAGTCTGGAGATGCCGTGGCGAACGTTATGCTACATGCAACATCATCCAGCATGACCGATTCGGTACGTAGGCTTATCCTTGGAGGGTCGCACAAACCTCCACCTCAGTGTCCAGACAAATAATAATTTTTTCTTAAGGTTACCATTTATGTAACAAGGTCTTCAGAGCCATTTTTTATTTTTATTTTATAGAACACACTACATCTTAATATAAGTTTAGTTAAAAATCTGATTTAAATTTGAATTGGCTCAGTCTGAGACACGCGTGAGGAGTGCTTCTGAAGTACCAACAATGTTGCCGCTTGCTTGGTAGCCATAGAGATAGAACACTGACAGTTGCAGCAAACTAACACTGTCCAAAATGAAAAGGAAACGAACGTCGGAAAATTTACAATGAAAACAGACAATTTAATCCTAAATAATAATAATACATTTTATTTGTTTTTTTGTGCTTTTCGAGACTCAAAGCGCTTTACACAAATTGGTCGCCAATTAATTACACCGAACGAACAACGAATGGACCGACAGCTATCAAACACAACACTCAGTCTGAGTGAGTAAAAGGACAGACAATTTTGCTTTTATTTTACCATCACATAATTGGCCAAACTACTGCTGCTGTCTGCAAGGTAGAAAATGTGAGGTGCCACTTTGTGACAAAATATGTTGGCTTCAACACTGAATTCCTGTCTGGTAGCAGAGCCCGAAAATGTCCAATTGAAAGCCTGAAGTCTTCTCATGCTACCAGAACTATTCTCAAAACAACATCCCAGGAAAAGGCCACCACTTGTGGGTACATGAATGAGTAACTCTCACATCACAAATATTTGATCATGCAACCCCTTCAATATTGTAGTAGCCATCACTAATGTTAAGTTTTTTTGTAACTATAGGGCATCTCATAATAAAAAAACTTTATTAAAAAAAGATAATGAAAGATAAGAGCAGGACCTGTCCTTGAGCCCCTCCCAACTAGGGATGGGCACGATTATTAGAATATTCGAAATGTGGGTATTCGAGTATAGCTGTAGTTATTTATGTTTTTGCCTAAAGTTAATGTAAATATTATTCATTTGCGATTTTGATTACATGCTGTTTATAACGTGTACACCAATGCCATTGAAATATGTAGAAAGAAAAAGCACAAACAATGCATTTTCGATACATTTTCCCTGCTTTCCACATCAAGTGGTTTAAACTTGCAGGCAGCGCGCCAACTTAAGGCGCTAGCGTGCTGGATCACCGATACAAACACATGCGCTTTATAGCGTCAACTCTCCGCTCAGAGATCAAAGAAAATCTGTCCAAATGTGTCAAGAAATGTTCAGAAATTGGAAAAGGAATGTTTATTTAGTGAAGGCCAGATCACGGAAGCCCTTCAGGCTACCATACAAGTGCGCTATAGCGCAAAAAACCCCCCAAAAAATTATATATAGATATATTTTTTCTCCATATAATCTTTTTATTTCAGTTAATCGATTAAATGTCTTCATGTAATGTATGTAACAAAAGGGTAACCCCCATATTTTTTACCAGCATGTTGATTCACCATCACTGAAACTAGTCTCCTGATTCCACTGCATACATGTGTTTGTATTTTGTAAGAGCAATGCACAAGACAGCATAAAGAACAGTGGGGAGTGTTTGTTTTGATTTCGTCTTGCTAGCAATAAAACATATGTAAACCACCGGAATAACAAGAACTTTCAAAAGAAATTCACAGGAGTGCTTGATACCCTTGTAATCACGAAAGCCTTAGCTTTAAGGCCTTTCTCACAGTAATTGGACAGCCGTTTTGACTTAGGAAAAAATCTAAAAACAAATGGGGAAAAAAGCAAATATAGATTGCTCCAGGGGGACTGTCCCTGTTCTCATTTTAAGTTGCTTTAGATAAGAGTCAGCTAAATGATGAATATGGAAAGGAAAAAATTGAAAACTTAAGAGGACCAGTGGTTTGCTAGGAGGAAGAACCTACTTCTCAATTTCTGGGGCACAGTGTACAAAGTCGTGGCTCCAGAACTTGAAGGCAGGGTTCTTGATGAGCTCAATGAAGGTAATAAGGAGCCCCCAGGGGTGTGGCCTGTTGACTATCAGCCTCTCCAGCAGCACCCTTGAGTAAGAACACAGGTTGAACATTAAATGTATAGAAACTGGAAAAATTGGAAGTGCGGTATAACGGCATTCGAACTGAACTGTCCACTGACAAACCCTTCAGAGGTAGAGGGTGGCATTAACATATACTGCAAGAACATCATTTCTACATGCCTTTACTTGCGAAAGACTGATCTGGAAGGGTGAAAGTTTACCGGGTAATCTGCTCCTGGATGGCCTCGGTGTTGGCTTCCGCAAACAGGTACAGCATGGTGCAGCTGAAGTAATGAGTGTGGCTGTTGGGGTAGCGCAGCTGATTGGCTATCGCATTCAGGAAAAGGTAACGCCCTGTAGAGCAGAATATGAACACCACACTCCAGTTATATAATATTAATATCAATGACACATTTTATTTTTGGGTGTCTTTCAGGAGACAAACCTATAAATTAATGATGTGGTTATGGTATGCTGGTGCGCAAAACATTTTACATTTTTAATTGTAAATCTAGAAGTTTTAATTGCAGTCCCTCTAAAAAAAGGTACATAAAGGAATCAAATAAGTATGCAGACCATTGTTATCAGAGTCATGTTATGATCTATGCAGGTCCAAGATACTGAGCTCGCAACAGCTTCATTAAATATTAATTCTTTCTAACCCCCAATTCTCCGCAAACAACTATCTCCAATATAGTCACATATTTTATATTTTTATTATTTATATTTTTTTGTGAAATATATATTTAACCCTTTCCAGCTGGAGGACTATTATTGAAAGAAAAGTATAGATGGTTTAAACATTAACCTCTCAGCTCAATCACCTATCTTTATCACACAAAAAGTGCCAGGCCATTCTGGTTATTCTACAAGACTGGTGCCTATTTGTGAAACAGCTTCTGACTTTTTTATTGTAGGGCTTAATGTAGTCAGACATCAAGGTACCATGTGCCACTCCATCACAAGAGAGAGAGCTTAAAAGCTTGAACAGAAAAGAACTACAAAGGCATGATTGCTCACGAAAAGGTTCTGATGGTCATGAAACAATTACTGTAAGGAGATGGATGTTGTAATTTTGCTGTATAATATTGTAACCATTTTATCTTCAGCACGTCTAGTTTACATGTATGCAATACAAATGTACTATAAGTATTAAACATGATGACATGACATGACGGTTTTATTTGGAACTGAATTGATCATTTATTTCAGGTAAATAGATATCGATAAGGCACAAATTATGTTATTAGCCCTGGACCCTCCCTCTTGTTGATTATATTTCCAATATTAAGTATCTTTTAAGCTAGGGTTAATCAAATATTGAAACCTTTTACAAAACCCTCTACCCATGGTGAGTAGGAAGAGCACGTCATGCCCATTCAGCTAGGTCTGGATAATTTTTTTTTTTTTACTATTATTTTTATCACATGTAGTTTTGATTTATGAGTTTTATATTATATATCAAATGTATTCTTCTAATTATGTAACAAATCACATATCAAAAAGTCACAAACACATACCCTTTCCCTATGGTACTGGTTGCTTCCAAAATTTTCAGGATCAAATTGGTACAGCAGGTACGCTGCACGAACGCACTCAGCACAAGTCTGTTTTACGCGCTAATGTGAGAGTAGATCGAGGCAAGTGGTTAGTAGCTGTAAGGGGAATTTTGGCATCCTCACAGATGTTTAAGCCTAAACTGTTGTTCCAAAGTGGGAGAGGGGTCAGAGTGAAGACCAGGTCACGGAAGACAGCATGAGCCTTTTCGAGACACTGAAGGCTAAAGTTTTGTGTCTTAGACATAACATAAAATGAGGTGTAAGTGTCCTATGTACGTGTCCTTACTAATGCTGATTACGTACACTCCCCTCCACCTTGACCAATGGAGTGATTGCTTATCTTAGACCAATACACTCATTTCAACCTTGTGAACTACTCAGAACTTGCTATATCGTTAGAGTGAACTCACTGTAGTAATTTCTCTGTGTACAGACTCTGTAGTCATCAATATTAATTAATTGGTTATTTTCTGTCATAGATTGAAATGATTAATTACATAGAATATCAATACATTTTTTTCATACGTGTGACAATGAAATGCAATTAGTTTATACTCATTTTGCCATGGTTTGCTTTGCAAGATAGCTAGTAGCCTATCAGCAAAAGTTATTAGCTATACCGCAATACGGTTGTTTAGCCTTCTCTTCTGGCTAACTAGCTAGTCAAAAGCTGTGTGAATCTTCGGGCAGTGAGCTGATAGTTTTTACCACTACTATCACAGGTTATAGTTTCCAATAGGGATGTGCGCGACTAGTCGCTGCCATTGCTAGTCGGCACCAGAAACACTTGTCGGTTAAACTTATTATATTTATGTACTCATTTTAGGCGAGACACGGTAGGCAAAAGACGTTTTGACTTTCTCCTCAATTTTCAGATTTTGCTTCTATTGCAAGTCTTCTTTAATACTGATATCGTAAAAATATCAAACTACACTAAATTGTTTTATACAGTATTTTTTATGGCTGTATGTCATGGCAATATTTTCAGATTTATGGAGTGAAGAAAAGAGATACCGAAAAATCCTTCTGTAAAAGCCTTGCCTCTAATATGTCAACGAAATGAAACAATAATTGTGAACCTAGCTTTAAACAATGACCAGATTTTTTTCCTGAAAATCTGCAAATTTGCCGCATATTTCATTAGATAATGCCTAATTTGCATATTGAAAGAAAACATTTATGAAAACTTGTAATACAAAAATGTATTGACCTAATGTAAGTAATCTATTGGGGAGGTTTCATGGTGACATCTATTAGATTTTTTTTTTAACCATTTTCACCTGTAGTGTTTAGCCTTAAATTACATATTGACATAACCTGCACTGAAACGTGCATCTTCCTAGTCAAATGTTGCTATTTCAAACTAACATAAGTTATTAATGTTAACGGTGCTGGACAAAAAAACATTGAGGAAAAACTAAACACATTGAACTGTACGGGGCCCGCAAGTTAAACCAGCAAGGATGAAAGTGGGACAAATAATGACGTCAAGTAAAACCAGCGTAGTTTGGCAGTGATCTGATTGTCTAGATAATTGAAATAAGGGAATAAGGTTGTATTGTGGGCTGTGTCAGAATTAACTGGAATATATAAATCACTAGAACGGAGCAATGTGTAACCACATTCAGCATGTGGGCGTTAACCAGCAAATAAAGAAGGCTGCTAGTTCTAGCCAAACTCTGCAGACATCATAACATAATTTACCGCCCCAACCCGCAGACGCTATGATTACGCTAGTCTAACTCCACTGATTCAATGTTGATAGCAACGGATTGGAATATGTTGCTGATCTAAATAAAAATGTATTCACATTTCAAACGTCAGATATTATTTTCCACCCAAGTAATGTCTTCGGTGTAGGGTTGTTTTTGACACAGTATCAAAACGACGTAGCGCTGTCTTTCAGCTTGTCACATTAACTTTTCGTCCACTTCCTCGGCCTAGGTTAGATTGAGCGTTCGAAATAGGCTACTGAGGGGAGCGTAAATTGAAGAATTATGGAGGGGTTTACAGCGGCAAAAATTATTTTGTTTATGTATTGCAGTTCATTGGCATTATACATTAGAGATTTTACATATGTTAATTCTTCATGGTTTAGCGTTTTTTGGTGAATATCCCCAAAGAATTTTGGGGACTTTTCTGACTGTTTTCCTAATTTTAGACTAGTCGACTAGTCTAAATTTAGACTTCCGTTTCCACGTCACGGAAATTAGTCACTAGGAACATCCGTAACTTGCAGAACACTGAATTCCATTTGATTTCTCAAGGTCAAGATGCAGAGGAAAATCTCCACAATCAACAAAACAATTACAGAAAGCCACAGCCCTCTCCTTAGTCAGGAGGAAGATGTTAGTTCAATTAGGTTATCTTAGGTGGCATTTGTAGCGATAAACTTTTTCCTTCATGGAAATGTATGCAGATTTATTTGAAAGAATTGTTCCCTTTCATATGACCATTTCAGACCAATCAGAGGACGATCAGGCTCAGGCGCTTAAAGTTGCTGAACACTGAGAAGCAGGTAAAGATAAGTGAATAGCCAAATAAACATACAAACACACACTTGGCTAATTAGACTAGTGGTGATGATGGATCTTTCAATGAGGTTGAGTAGTTCGGAAAATGGGTTACAATCTGAGCTTTTGGATTGGCCATAGAGCAGACACTGCTATGTGATGTCAGCAGTCTCATCTGTACTAGTGTTGCTAGTAGGGCTGCACCTAACGATTAATTTTGTAACGATTATATTTTTTTCGAATAGTCGACTAATCTAAAGATTAGATTAGATCTTTTTAAAGATTTGTTTTGTACTCGATTAACGTCTATGCACCCATCTACAACCATATAACCTTATTTATTTATCGATACCTTCACTATAAGGTTTATCAAGCCTATGTATTGGTTTTAGATTAAATTATTTATCAAATAAGACTTATGCCCAAAAAAAACCCAAAACAAACAAGTCGTGTGAATCCACTCCACTTTCATTGCATTAGAATAGCTGTCTCTGAAAATCCATACCAGGTTTTGCTCATTACCTTGCAGTGACTGAAAGTTTGCCTCTCGTCCAGGAAACCAGCAGATAAGCAGTTCAGCAAGCTCGCCTTGAGTCTGACCCGACAACATAGCGAAAGTACTCTACCATGATAACACTTGTTACAAAGCGGAGGCTAGTGGTCATCAATGTACACACACGTCATATTTGCCAACCCTCACGATTTTCATGACCACAATTATCTATCAATAAGATTTTTTGTACAGAGGAACGCCAGACCCCCGCTATTGTTTGGAAATCTTCCCGATTTGAGGTTTCAAGGTTGGCAAGTATGACACACGTACCAAACCGCAATTTGTTAATCAAAACTATTTTATTAGAATAAAAATATTAGATAAGTAGCCGGCTTGAGTTATGAGTTTAGAGTAGACCTACAGCGCTACCGCATCGGCGACGGCGTAATGCCGCATTTGCAGCTACAAATCCATTAGAAACCCACCAAGTGCAATGCTTGTTAGAAAATAATGCTTTCCATTAAGACAACCGTCAGAGATGTGTCAAGAGCTGGCCCGAAATGTGGCTGAGGCTGTCGCTTTGTAAATCTATATGCAGGAAAACCCTGACTGCATCTAATTTTCCATGGAAATCCATTTTTTTCTTCGTCTTTGACTTGATTGCAATGTGTCGACGCACATGAGGCAAATCGACTCATCGACGAGTCGCCCCAGCACTAGCTGATAGTAATACGGCTATTATCTTGGCAGGTTCCTTTCATCTTGGCTTTATTATCTATGTTCTCAATCTTTTTGTACGAATATAGATTAATCCCTTTAATTTATTAATCCCTTTATTTATTGGGTGCAACAGACAGTATTTTGCTATTTTTCAAGAGAAAGGGCAGCAGAGTAGGAGTTAGTGTAGAATTGATTGAATTAGAGAGTGTAATTTGGAATAACTTAACAGCACAAATAATTGACATGAACATCACTAAACGAATATACAGTATTTACACGAATATAAAGTGGGAGATTACTGAGCTACAAAAACTAATTTGGTGAAGCATTAAAAGAATACCCCAACATCTTTGAATGAATAGGCTATGTCAAATTGCAGAAAATTGTGTCATTACATTACATTATTGTGCCCCTCCAGAAATTTGGCTTGCATTACGCCCCTGAGTAGGAAGACCATTCAAGTAGTTGTAATATAACTCAATCCCTCACCCTCAGTGTCCAGGTCCACAGCCAAGTTCTGGAAGATGTCCATATGCGCAGAGTGAGTGATGGTGCTCATAGAGGGTGTGCTGCCCTTGTTGTGGATGTGAGCAATTGCCTGTGTCCCTACATAGAGCACCAGGGCATTAATCAGCTGGATGTTGTAACGGTTGCCTGCCTCATTGGACACCTGCGGAGAGACACCAATTTGTCAAACAGCTACTCTATTTGGAAGTCCAGCTTAAGAGTCAGCCTGTCAAATCTCCCTGTGGTATCGTCTAGATTATGCATTATGATTCTGATCCAGTCAATGCCACTGGGCATCTTCTCATCTTGTTTCTAGAATTCCTGCCCCAAGGGGTACCAGGAAATATAAATTGTGCATGCCCTGTGGCCATATGCTACGGGGTTACAATTGATGAACCCCTTTACACTCTTTCAACTACAAAGATTTGGTGATGAGGTTCTATGATTTAACACAAAGAAAGGTGCATTGCAGCCAACATTGGTTTGAGATATGTAAAACAGTTAGTTTTGCCATCTAGAATTGTTGTAATGCAAGAAAGATAGGAGTTGAAGCTTGAAGTAAATGTGTATCAAACAAAGTTTGAAAACCATGGAGGGACAATATGGCCAAGTGTCAGTGGACACCTCACAATCACACCTACATGAGCTTGTTGGACATCCCATTCTAAAACCATGGGCATTAACGAAGTCGGCAGATGCAACAGTATCTACTCTTCTAGGAATGTTTAACAAAATTTTGTAAGTGGGAATATGTGCCAACTCAGCAAAAACATAATTTGTGAGGTTGGGCACTGATGTTGGAAGAGAAGGCATTGCTCGTAATCGGCGTTTTAATTCCTCCAAATAGTGTTCAATGGAGTTGATGTCAGGGCTCTGTGCAGTCCAATCGAGTTCCTCCTAACCAAACTTATGTAACCATGTATTTTTGAGAAAAATGGCCTCCCCCTAAATGTTGCCACAAAGTTGGAAGCGGCAAATTTGATAAAATGTTTTTGTATTCTGTAGCATTAAGAATACCCTTGGCTGGAACTAATTTGCACAGCCCTGAAAAACAGCCCAAGTCCATTATCCCTCCTCCTTTACCGTATGCGCTATGCATGCAAGTAGGTAGCATTCTCCTGGGATACATATTTGAGGATTTCATGGTTAGGGGCCGGATTTTATGAATCTGTCAGCAATAATTGTGGCTGAAACACCTCAAGTCAATATTTAGTAAGGGGTGTCCACTCACTTTTGCCCATATTAGTTTTTTATCATCTCTTTGAGGACCAATAATATGACAAGGTTTAAACCCAAGAAAAACAACCAACCCACAGTTCACCTACAGTTAAACCCAGGAAGGAAAGGAATAATTTATTTTCAGGCCAATCCGTTTTCTTACACAACCTCTAAACCTACCACTGTACACTAGCGCAACAGGGTAAAGCTCTACAACATTAGAAAAAAAACATCTTAACACACAATTGTGTTTTACTGCTCAAAGAGGTCAAAACTTAACCTGGTCTAAAGAAGTGTCGTTGTGCTGCAAATACTTCCAGGGACCCAGACTGGCGCCCCCTACCTGCAGATTGCTGCGCAGTTCAGAAAGGAAGGTAACAGGCGAGCGTGTCTTCAAGTACGAGTCGAGGTCTTTCTTGAACTGCGAGGGCATCACCCCCGTAAAGTTGGTGAGAATGCGTGGTGCAATGTTGATCTCGCTCAGCATGTCCACCTAGGAAAAATAAATGTTAAAAACCTCAAGTTCAGATTTGTAGCTCTGCTAACCCTCTAAATAGGATGCAAATCCAATATACAGGGCAAGACACCTCACCTAAAGTTAAGATCACACTACAGTTGCCACTAAAAAAGACAAAACGTGTGTTGCATGCATTTAATCAAGTATGCATTTAAACGACAAAACATGTTAAGTGTATTCAAGTGAATGCAAGAAACACATAAATTGCCATAATGGTCGAATTAAGCGTATATTATTATTATATGTGTTACTGCTGTATTAGGGGTGTTAAAAAAACAAAATATGTCATATATATATGTCTGTCCACAAATTTGAAATACATGGGTAAAAAACAAGTCTTGAAATCTCCCAATGTTTTTATTTTAGAACAGTCAGGATCTTAACTAAGTGAATTTAAAATACTTGAATTCGTACATAGAATAGCAGCAGGTATATCTTTTTAATCAGTTATGTAAACTTAGACATCCCAAATCACACTTTGTAGACTCAAATCTGGCTTTTCAAAATGACAATTTAAAATAATGGTAGCACAGACAGAAATTTGGTTAGGCCTACAGATTTTATATCATTTGGAGATGTTTCTCTCTAATGTGAGCCAACATAGCTATAAAAATAATATTAGACATGTTGACTAAAATGTGCAGACGTTTTGAGAGCCATAGGCTAAGCCACTACACCATTTTAGTCATGCTTTCGATAACTTCCAATACTGATCAGGGTTTTTCCTGCATAGAGAATTACGAGGCGGCCACCTCGGTCAAATTCCGTGCCGCCTCCAGCTCTCGTCAAAACTCTTCATAGAAAACACTATTTTCTAACAAGCGTTGTACTTGGTGGATTTTTATAATTTGTAACTGCAAATGCGGCATTACGCCATTGCCGTTATGGTGGCGCGGCGCTGTACCGTAACCAGCACAGTGCAGTGCACTCTGAAGGCGCAGCCAAAATGGTCAAACGATTTCTGTATTGTACCATTGAAAGCGAAACCATTACCCGTGGAAACCTGTACCTAACCCTAGATCTGGTTTGCATTTCCACCGCAATGAAAGAGCAACAAATGTGTAGGCGGGGTTCATCGCCACGTAAGTTAATCATCAAATTCAAATAATTTGCCATCGTGAGGGGCGCAAACATCACGAACAGCTGACTCATGATTTAACTCAAGCCGGCTACTTGGTTAAATAATATTTTTTTTATATTATTGATTTTGATTCCAATAAAATACTTTTCATTAACAAGTTGCGATTCGGTATACGCGTGTAGATTTATGACCACTAGCCTCCGCTTCAAGTCAATGCAAACATGAGAACTTATTGTCGAGTCAGACCCAAGGGCAGCTTGCGCAACTGTTGCCGTGATGAGAGGCTTATTTCAGTCACTGAAGGTAACGAGGAAAACCTGGTATGGATTTTCAGATTTGGCTATTAGCTTTCATGCAATGAAAGTGGAGTGGACTCATATGTTTGGTAAGACTTTATAACTTTCATTGATAAGCGGTTATTAGATCATCAATAAACTTGAATCTTATTAGCAAATGTGTGATAATTATGTATAAATCATTTTTAAAAGATTAACAACTTCTTTTGTTTAGGTTTTTGGATTGAGAGCTTTGCATTTACATTTAGTGCACTTTCTTGGTTGGTTCAGTCTGCTTTCTGCATGTTTTTTCCTGTTACTCTGCATTGTTTATTTGCCAAATCTGAGGATAATGATCAGCTT
Organism: Galaxias brevipinnis; assembly: GCA_036023535.2. Classification (NCBI taxonomy): domain Eukaryota; kingdom Metazoa; phylum Chordata; class Actinopteri; order Galaxiiformes; family Galaxiidae; genus Galaxias; species Galaxias brevipinnis. The sequence goes on along the minus strand of JAVQIZ010228248.1, from coordinate 4,594 downwards.
TCAATTCATAATTAACTAATGCCTAAAAACAGTAACTAATCTTTTAAAAATAATTTATAAATCATTATCACATATTTACTAATAACGAGATAATAGTTTGATGGTCTAATAACTGATTATTACTTAGTTACTATAAAGTGTTACCATATGTTTTGTTATTTTGGAATTATTTTGAGCATTGGTTTATTTTTATTAAAAACAATACACAGGCTTGATAAACCTTACAGTGAACGTGTCAATGAATAAATAACAAATAAGGTCTAATGATTCTTAATCACAAAAGTTCTGATCAGGAATTGGCAGGGTTTTAATTATGAAAAGCTATGTAGATACATACTGTGGTCACAACGCACAAGAGGCCTAATTCTCCTTACAATAATTCATTAGGCCTACATGTTTACAATAAGGCTCCTGAACCGTGGCAACTTTTTCTCACTGGCTGGCTACTCAAAATGCTTGCAGAAAGCCCTGAATACGGCATCTTTTAATATAATTATATCATATAATTATTTTGACCCCTAAAATATGTTGCTTGTAAAAAGGGTTTGCTGGAGCCAGTTAATGATGATACACATGCACGAACCATGCCAACCAATGATCGAACAACCGCCGCCTCATTTTGAGCAAGGAAAAACCCTGTTGATGTTATTTAAAATACTATATTGGAGATTTATTTTTCCATAACTAGCCTCATATTGGAAAGGGATGCAACTCTTCAATAAAGTAACGCCAAATTAACTTAATAGCGTTAACAAGCTAGCTTGCTAAAGTTGTAACATGAGACATTGTGACACCCTCCTTAAACTGAAACACACCATAACAGCCCGGAACTTCCAAGTCCATTAACCCCTCCTGTCCTACATCTTGGGCAACACCATTTCCGACTCTGCCCTCACTTTTATCGTCTCCCCATTGACCTGGTCAACTTCATGACAACGCACTCTTCCTGTCTTGACGGGATTGCTCCCATAACACCCAACACATTGCTTTGGTACTTCACAATTTCAAAGACAAGGGCTGTGCAGTGCAACAACTTTTCAAAAGCATGTTTCACTGTTCACTTGGATGCTTACAAGCGTCACCAACAACAATATAAAGAGGTCCTCAACAGTGCCAACTACTCCTTCATCCAATCTGGCTGCATCAACCTTAAAACGCTTTTCTCTACCATCAACAAACTCCTCAAACCCATGAACACCATCTCTAACTCCTTCACCACCAGCCAGCGCATTTCATTTCTCAAATTTTTCTCAAGTCTCATTCAATATCACAGGTTAAAACTCTGAATACACTTAGTTTAAACAATGTTAAGTAGCTAGCTAGCAAACAAATGGAACAATGTTGGAGAGCAGAAGCTGATGTGATGTATGACGTTCCTTTCGCTAGCTTTCTACCTAACATTAAGTAAGTCAGTGTATTCAGGGTTTTAACATACTATGTATGTGGCAACAGAATGCCCAGTGTGCCATCCGATTGCCTTCTTTGCATCCCCTTTGCTACACAAGCACAAACACAACTTAAGAAAAATACAGTGTAGCACGCAAACAGTAGCCTGTTTTTTTTCAGACCTTTAAAAAAAAAAAAGCATTTATTTAAAAATGTAAGACTTAAGGATGTGCCACCCTGCGTATGTTCACTCTGAAGGGTCTTAGAAAAGCGCCACACAAGTTTAATGCCCATTCACAATTCATCTGTCGCACTGGTCCTTTGAGCCGGAAGTCCATTAATTTCAACAGGGACTTCTTGACAGACTGGCCCCTACTGGACAACGGTTTCCATTGCAAAACCTAGACGGATATGTTGGATTTTCCAAACTTTTGCGTCAGAGCGGACCGTTGCAATGAACAGGAGGTGGAATTGCACTCATATTTCGAACTGTTAACTGTTGTACTATCGTTAAATACACCTGAAATATATCGATATAATGTAATCAGTTAACATTTGAATATTTATTTCCTTTTAATAATAATATAAGCATATTATAAAAGATCGTTAAAATTACTTAAATGTTACTTTCCACTGTGACTTCGGCTGCTATCGCTAACTAAGCAGCCTCTCCCTGACTAGCTTGGCCGCGGTAGCACTAAATTGCAATTAGACTCCATTGTTGCTTTCCTGTGGTCTACACTTGCGTTGAGTGTGGACCACACGCACATAGTAACGGATGAATTGTGAACAGAGCGTAATGTAGTGTCAACGCTGGCACCATCAATGCTAAAGTGACAGGCTTGTTATTAGCTAACGCGACAGGAGATTTATACATCTCTTTTTTATTGCACAAGGCATAACTTCCTTTTTTAACCTGATGGACTTACTTCAGTAATACTTGATCACTGTTTAAGTACTTAATTTACCATGATGGTGTACCATTAAAATACTAAATTGTTTAGATTCACTTACGCCACACAAACTGAAGCATAGCCTTAGGTATACGATGAAGTACTGTACAATCTCCCACGGTGTAAATCTGAAATAAATGAGCTTTTGCGATGTGAAGTGTTTGCCTTAAATTGTCAGGTTGAATGATTCTTTCTCCGTGTGTTTTAAAACTATCCTATGGACAAACAATGATTTAAATGATTAACCCCTTCTAAATTTTGGGATTTACAGGGACAGATAAGGAGGAAAAAAGGTGAGAATGAGAATTATACTTTTTATTTATTAGGTTTTAGCCAGTTAAAGTGGAACGTGCTCGTGACACTATTGAAATGAACGCTGCAATGAGCACTTCACAGAGAAGGTAAACAAGTGTTTTTGAACTTCTCCTCGTCATGGTCACGCACAAGACCCCATTCAACAGGCGCATTTAACCCGATCTCTGTATACAAGTTGCTTTTATTTTATTTTAGGATGGTGCTTTTTCTTTTATGAACCATTATTTACTGCTGTATAAATGTATAAAGGTAATGTTTGTTGCATGAGTGTGTGTGCTGCATGTCCCCCCCCATCCCTACCTTGAGATTGGGTGTGAAAGGGTCGGGCAGCCTCATGTTGCGTGGGAAGGCACTCAAGATTAGGTTCCGCAGCTGGATGCAGTTGGGTGGGATGACATCACAAAAGCCGTAGTGGTAATCACACAGGAACTCTGGAAAATCGTGCAGCAGTACCAGGAGAACACGCAGAGTGCCCTGTAGAGTACGGAAGAAGAGCCCAAAGGTCATACAGACTCATACAGCTGTGAGGTGAACATTATTGGGTTAATCTTCTAATACTGGACTGTGTGCACTGCACTACACTAGGTTGAAGTCCTCTCTTAAATTTATCCAAATACAAAAGAAGGATAACAGTGGATGGACCAAAGGAGCCACCCTTGGGAGTTTACCTTGTATAAGATTTGCATAGGTTTGTTGAGTTCTACATTCCTTAGGAAGGGGGCCAGGTACTTGAAGAGGTCGATCAGTAACTGTGCATACATGGGCCAACCCTGGATGAGACATTAAATAAACAGCCTTAATGACTGAGCACAACAAAAGGCCTACGATGTGTAGTTTATATTCTGAAAAGAAAACATTTAGAAAAAGTTCACTTCCACAAATCTATGTTATTTCTTGTGCATAAAAATGTAATGTGTCATGAGGTGCCAATTTGGCCAAAATTGACACTTGTCTTTCACATTCACAACTTATTCACCCTCACACTCCTCAAACACATACAATCACAAAAGGTCCGCTCACATTCACTACTGAATGTGGTTACATTCACAAAACAGCATCACATTCACTATTGAAAGCATTCATACACATTAAGCGCTCTCTTACATAGACCAGTGAAGCACTCACACACTTGCATTTACTATTAAGAAGCGATGTAACAATACACTTAAGTCATGGTGCAATATGACTCTGGATTGAAGACATGATTTTAAACAATAAAAAAATTTAGATTGAAGATGGAGATGCACTGTTACTATTTGGCGATATTGAAGATAGAGATGCACTGTTACTATTTGGTGGTATCGGTATGAAGCCGATTTCGGCCTCCAGTAATCGGATCGGGTATTGGAAAATATCATCATATCAATGTCCGATACATACGCTAAATTGCAATTTTGATTCTCAGCAGGAAAGTCAATTGTTAAATGAACATTCTAATTAAAATTGTGATTGCATGCGAGCAGCACTTCACTCAAAGCAATGCAACTACAATCTTGGAGAAGCAACACTTTAGAGGAAAGACAACACACTCCAGTACTGAGCAGACAAAATTTGTTTCCCCGCCCTGGTTAATATAGCTAGGAAGTTCCTATCGTCCACACCATGCAGCAGCACGGAAAGCGAGCGACTATTTAGCATTGCCTGTCGTTGTTGACTACAGGAGAAACAGGCTGTCTAAGGTGAAAACGCAGATACTGATTTTTGTTTAAAAGTAGCTTTCACTGACATGACAGGGAATGACACAAAGCATATATTTTTTCTTCTTATGTTTCAAGCCAACAGCATTTGAACATTGGTGGTTTAAAAACTACCCCCTAGAATTTCCATCCATTAGCTATACCGCTTATCCTATGCAGGGTCGCGGGGGGGCTGGAGCCTATCCCAGCCGACACAGGGCGAGAGGCGGGGTACACCCTGGACAGGTCGCCAGTCTATCACAG
>JAVQIZ010228245.1:0-17545 GCA_036023535.2 Galaxias brevipinnis | reverse complement strand
CACCACCCCCGCTTCTCTCTCTCTCTCTCCCTCTCTCTCTCTCACTCTCTCTCTCTCTCTCTGACTTCCTTGATCTTTCATGCTGTAGTTTCGTCCCTGTTCTGTCTCCTCAGTTTTTTTTCCCTTCCTACATTGCCTCTTGCTCCCTTCCACGGGCACCCCACTGGCCCCATCCTCCAACAAGTACTCCCTTTCTCCCTCCATCGCTGTACCCCATCTCTCCACAACGGATGACCGCACTGCTGCCACACCATGATCAGCCAGGTAACCAGCAGAGCAACCCAACACCCCACCCCTCCTCCTCAACACTAGAAAAATACTGCCTTGCCTCTGACACCTCGTGGTTTATGTCTGCAAAGAGAAATGATACGGAGTGAGAACTGTCACACACACACATCCACTCCACACAACGAGAAGAGCAGGGGGGCTTCTGGGATATTGTGTTTGTGTTTCCCTCCCTTCCAGCACCATGGCTACACGACGATGTTGCCAAGCTAGGACCTCTTCATAAATTCAAACGCCTATAAATATTTGCCCGCCGGTTCAGTTTTCCCTCTTGCTTAGATTTCCATATCCAACGGGAGGGTTTGGCAGTTGTTTTTGCTGAGGTGCAGAGCCCTGGTCGGTCCTTTGTGTGTGGTAGGTTCCTCATACAAATTAGTTCTCACATATGTACCTCACTCCAAGGCAGGTTTGGAAACAAGCTAGGAGAGAAAGAGGGCAGATCTTAAGGACCCTGCTTTTTAGAACAACCCCCGAAATATATTGTAGGGTTGTTCTAAAAAACACTGTAACACTGAATATTGAAGGACAAAACTGTTTCAATGGAGAAAAAAATATAAAATAAAAAAAAATTGAAAACAATACTTTAGCTATGAGCAACATAAACTGTCCACAACAGTAAATTCTGTACACCTCGGCCATTTTAGTTCAGTGGCACTGTTCATCCCCCAGCAGCCTGTCTGGCTGATGTGCAGCCTAGCACATTCCCCAACACTCAATAAACTCCACTACATCAATATGTCAAAGAGCAGGCAGATAAGGCTAAGCCCATACATAAATCTGGCCATCTCCAAAAATCTTTTTGGTCTACCAGCGGTATTAGTCACAGGCCATATTCACTTAAATATACCAAACATTGGGACAGGCACTTGAGATGAGGGTTGGGTATGGTTCAAAAGGACACCAAAATACAGCATGAAATATTGTTGGTAGGAAGCTATGTGTTTGAAGAGTCAAAAAAAAAACTATTAAAGCAAAGGGAATGAAGGAAACTACAACAATGTCCATGAAGATCCTATCTTTAAAGGCCTTCAACGTTCACATAATGATAAACACCAGCTCCCTCTTCTATACGAGTCATGGTTTGTTTACCAGTCATATTAAGCAAATCAGTTGACCGACTAAACTAAATAGCAAACTAACTTCTTATCAGTCAATGTTTTTTTTTTCTCAATAGAGCAAGAACTATTTCTGGAACTTATGCTCTTGTGACATACCCCCATTTAAGTCACAGAAGCCGCGGCAATTACTGGTTTACAACTTCAATGTTTGACAAGGACACAACTTCAAAATTATTTTGTATGCACTTAACAGTACACTGCACAGGTTTCAAACACTAACTCCTCAAATTCCTTTCCAGTACACCCCCACAGTAAGCATCTCTTAAACAGAGGGGAAGTCTTCCAGTTCACATGTATCATCAGAACAATTTATTTGAAAGATTTTAAATAACATAATTTCAACTGTCTCGAAAAAAACAACATCAACCAAAACAATACAAATACCGAAACATTATTGGTAAAACAATGCTAATAAACATGATATCTCAAGCACAAATAAATAATTCTGGGAGAAAAAAAAACAACAAAAAAAAACGATCAGCCCTGTTCAGATGAAGAATGCTGTGAAGAACTTCTTTAGGCCAGTTTCACAATGACCTAGTATAACTCATCAGATTCCCCTCCCATGGACACTCCCCAGAGGGGTCTGGAATTTGTCTGGCCCTGAAATGGCTCTGTGCTCAGGCGCCGCTCTTACCCCTGCTGGAGGAGGGGGGAACTGGCTGCACGGATGAATGGATAGTCATATTTCCAGAATGATGAAGTCGTGCTACTTCTGACCTTCAGAGGCCCTTTCACTTCTGAAATAGAAAGCCCTCTGCTTTGTGTGTGTGTGTGCGTGTGTGTGTGTGTGTGTGTGTGTCTGTGTCTGTGTCTGTGTGTGTCTGTGTGTAATGGGTTAATCCAAAATCCACCAACTTATTGGACTGTTAGTATTGTATGCCTGGGAACCTTTTTAATGATATACAGTAATTTTGACATACAGATATGTCATACTTTCCGCATTGTGTGGAATATCCAGAATTCTTCAAAGTTTTTCATTTTGGCTTAATTGTTTCACAGGCTTGTTTTTATATATATTTATTATAACTTAAAATAACGTATCCAGGATTATTATTTGTCAAAGTAACATTTATATGTCAGAATTTTTTATATAATTATGTAGAATTTTACCATTAACAAATGAAAAGAAGAAAATAGGAACTGAATTCAGTTTGTCAGTTACTGTAGGTAGTGTTGTAGACATAAGCTATTGAACAAGCACTCGTTTGCAGTTATATACTGTAACAGAAACGTATCGAAAACAATTATCTTGTGGGCACGATTTGTTTGTATATTTTATACAGGTAAAATAATGCTTAAATCTCCTCTCACCCTCGTCTCAATGTCTACTGGTTTCTTGGAACGTAGTACCATAATGCTGGAGGTTTCTCAATTCAACAGATTCGAATTGGGAGTAGTCCAATTATTTTCAAATAATCAAACTGAATTAGTTCAACAGCAAAGGAGGCCATCTAGTTCTTTATACCCTGTTTAGATAAGAGCTATTCGTGGTGGACATGTGCAGCTTTTAAATGACTTACAACCGCTCTATGAGATAATGTCGACATCAGAAAGGAAGACATCCAAAATGTTTTTAAACTTCTACTCTATATTCATATCTTTATTAACAATCATAGTCATATTTTGGACAATGGAAGATTTATAAATACTTTCTCTTGATTCATGAAGGTTGTCACCGTACTTGGCGCTTGATTCCAGTCGCAAAAAAAAAAAGAAAGAAAGAATCTAAAATGTCCTTCAAGAGTAGTGCCTTATAAAGCAAAAATAAACATTTTACAGCTTTTGCTTCAGAAAGGGAATCCCAAATTTTATCTACATGAAATTCTTCACTTCAGAAATACCCTTTGATCCTCCTTTGCGGCTGAGAGACGCCTGCAGAGCGGACGAAAGATCCCGAAAACATCCAACTTAAGACCACGGAGCACACCATTCCGGCCTCGCGTCAAATGTCCCCCTCTCCTTTAAGGCACCAAGTCCCCGACTGGACGTCAATTCAACATAATCCACTTGTCTTGAAAAGGTCGAAGGCAGTCTCTCTCTATGTCCCGATCTCTGTATGACAGCTACGAAGGAGGAAGCAGGCCCCGACCAAGGCCACCGAATACTTCCACCCAGCGTGACATCCAAGGAGGAGGGCTAGAATAACGGCTTCCGTTGCCCCAGCTTCGGGGGCTCAGGCCAGGGCCATGGGGCACCAGGGTTCCCCCCTCACGGACGCGGAGATGTCTGCGGACTGGGTCAGGCCAACACTGGTGTACAGACTGTCCTGGCCGGGGTACTTGACTGTTGAACTGGAGCCCGTGCCCTCCCCAGAGCCTGTCAGGACCAAGGTGTTCACCTACAATATGACAGGATATATCCTCATTAGCATCAATAGCAAAAGAGAATTAAGCTCTGGGTTGAACACTGGGAATTATTTGAATTAATTTCACAATGCCAGAGAACATAATCTCAGAAAAAAAACGGACTTTAGGCTATCCTTGAACCTTGTTAATAATAACTAATACCTCGCAATCAAGTTAGTCATTATATCTGTATCTCTTTGCAAACCTAATCTATCTACCTGTGTGTCTATTTTCATTATCAAGGTTAGGACATGGCCTATTATAGTCAGATGCAATTTAACTTTTAGACTACAACAATATTCATATAGGCGCAATTTTACAGGCTGCAATTTGATAAATTAGTCAATATAAAAAACGACTTGACGGCTTTACGTTCTCATTAATGTGACGAAGTCTTTACAGCTACCAAAATCATTCACACCCCAATTGTCTAATAAAACTATAGGTATTGTTATTGGTATGCGAAATACACGAAAATGTGCATGCAATGAAAATTACCTTTGCAGTATTTTCCTCAATTAAATAAAGCCGTGACCTTACCCCTGAGACGGCTGCTGGAGAGCTGTTCTTCGAGCAATCTTCGGAATTGGAAGAAGAGGTGGAGGTCGGGGTCATCGGGACAGCATTAGTATTTCCTGTAGATTTTTTTTGTTGTTGTTGTTGCTATGTTACTATGTTGAATGTGAGGGGCAAACTATAAAAAATATGGTAAACGAATGTGCAGGTGTAATCATAAATGTAATATCTTACCAGAAGATCCCTTGGTTTTGTTCAACGTTTTTGGCTTTCTTTTCCTCGTCTGAATACCCTCTTTCTTCATGGCGAGAGGTCGAGGCACCTGTAATAAATACAATATTTAATTTAGACCTTGCAAATATATATATATTTTTTTATGTAGACGCCTTTACTGAAAACAATATGCTTTTTATGTATTTTCTTGAATAGAAAAATGTATCAAACAAGGCAACAGTAGACAAACGGGTAAGAAAAATGTAAGCTTATATAAAAGGTATTGTTCTCACCCCGTGTAATTTTGTGTAGAGCCCACAGGCGTTGCATACTGGCTCCCCCTCTGCGTTCCTGCGCCACAAAGTAGTTGTGCTAGTCTGACAATTTGCACAGGAGAGCCCGATTCTTCTGGATGATGACTGAGAAAGGTAGCACATAGTCTAAATAATGGTAAAGACACTGTCACATAATGGTAGTCTCAGTCATTAATACATTTTGAGCATATAGTGTATAACGAGCTAGTATGACTCGTCTCTATGTCCCAGCCTACGTGACTAATGGAATCTTTGGCAGATATCCAAGCACGTAATAACTCATTTGGGATGGAGGACTTTTCTCTCTTCATGTGATGACATTTTGGTTATCCAATTTCCTATCAATAATATTGTTTGTATCATGTGGCCAATTTAAAACACATAGAAAGCTCTTTCCATTATTGTATTAATGAGGGAATTCCCAAATGACAATCAATTTGCCTTGTAAAAACCATGTGTCATAAAGGCGCCAGGAAAATGTATGACCAGGGGAGAAAAAAAACTCCTTACTGATGCCTGTGAAAATATAACACGAACGCAGATAATGGACGGGTTGAACTTGATTAAATTACTGGCGACAGCGTAAATAACTATAAGGCGCAGTACATGGCCTGCCATTCTGTGAATCGCTTTTTAATGTGATTATTTAATGAGTGGGCCTATATCTTGCGTGATAACCTCAAGCTATTGTCTTGCAATGAATGCATGATCAGGAAATTGAGTTGCCAAGTAGTCCCCTGGGTGTATGCTTACCATCCTTTTTTGAGGCTTAATTAATGGCCGGCTTAGTCCATTCATTTTGCTGTAAAGGCCGCAGGCGTTGCAGAGAAAGTGACCTGTGCCATCACGTCTCCAGAGCGGTGTGGATATGGAGCCGCAGTTAACACATTCTCTGCTTTCCCCCATGTCATCCAAAATATCTATAAGAAATATAGAGACCATGCATCAATTACCAGCAACACAGAGGTTAGACCTTGTACGGGTTTGAAGCCCAGCATTCTTTCTAATTTAATTAATTTATGACATATATGTATTAATTGATGCACAATTATATTTTCCATATTAGATATATTTTATTACCGATAATTTTTTAACTAAATTAATCATTTTGTAGACGTTTAAATAATATGCCAAACTATTTTTTTCATGAGCTGGTAAATGTTTTTATGTTGGTATTGCCGTTATTATTTGTAAATATATTTCCTTTCGAAACATGGGCTTGCTAGTGTTTTCATACAGTTTCGTTAGTGTCTTCCGTTGCAGAAAAGACTAATGTCCGTTCTCTTTACAAAACATTTTTAATGGAAAAGCGTTTAAACTACTCGATGTTAAACCTAATAATAACAATATATATAGTATTTTGAAAAGGTAAAGCTTTTTTATTATTAGCTTGTTGATCTTCTGTTATTTGCCTACCTCCGTTGGGTGCTCGAATCAAGGGTGCACCCCTGCTTTGCAAAGTGTGCAGCATCGTGTTGTCAAAGGGCCCTCCAGGCCAAGGTGAGGAGAGCTGGGATAGCTGAGGTGCAACATATGGTGAGTATGGACTGGGATAAGATCCACTGAGAGGTCGAGAGAGACTGTACTGGTCTCTGCTGCTCACATTCAGCGTGTTACCGTAGCCGGTGTCTCTGGGTGCCCCGTTATTCATGGGTGGGCTTGGAGGGTAGTGGAAACGGTTGGAGGTATGCGGGCTCCCGGTACTGTAAGAGGGGCTCTCCGGAGTAGGCTGCGACCAGACAGGGTGGCTGGTGACGGCATGGCTAGGCTGAGAGGACCCGCTGGCTTGCAGGTAAGGGAGGCTGGGGATCATGGGGCCAACACGGGAGCTGGGCACATACACTGGAGAGTTGGGGTTGGAGTGCATATAACCACCAGAGGGGGAATCATATCCAGTCTGGCCCTGGGCTGCCGCTATGGCTAGTGTTTGATACATGTCGCTGGGATCGACGAGCAAACCAGCCTTGTGCGCTCCACTTGATATAACGAGCTTGTTGCCTTGGTCTAAATCCGTGAACAGAGGGATGTCCTCTGAAGTGGGCAGGGTGTTGTTATGGTGTCCGAAGTGAAGGTAGGAGTGTAGAGATCTGCTCTCGGCGCGTCGGTGTCCTAATGCGTCAAGCTGCGATGGCGGTGCCGGTGACCTCAGCTCGTCCGAGGCGTGACTTTCCCTCCTGCCGTCACCGTGTAAGTAGCTCTGTTCAGCCGGTGACCCTGGGCTGCTGGACACTTCTCGCTTGACCATGGACCAGCTGTTTTCGCTCAGGTCCATCCAGGACTCCTTTCCATACACCGTGAAGTTAAAAATCGTGAGGGTAGTCTGCCCTGTGAATGGTAACGCACAGCACAAATCTGTTTTAAAATCATCAAATGACAAGTGGACAAAAATTATTTTAAACGACATGTTGATATTAGTAATAAAGGATTTCACAGAAATATGTCAACAACTAGGTTATCTTATAAAACCCACTACACCATAAAACCGGAGTGAAAGGCAAACGGCGTACCAGCATGATACAACGTAAATTGAACACTGCAGTTTGGGGACTGGCTTCTTTTTCATTATTAATAAAAACAAAAAAATAAAAGCGTTCCAGATAATTCATTTTATTTATCAGCCAAAAAAAAACGATAATAGGTTAATAATCAAGTGTCTTTTTAACAGCGTTTAGCCACGCCGCTTCGAACGGAGGAATTGTATCCGTGTTAAATCCCAGTCCCCCTCTTGCGACAGCCTCATTATTATTACAAAAAAACACACCGTTACAGATAGGAAACAAAATGCAATATGTCTTCCAGGCAAAAAGATAACCACTTGATAAGAATCATAACAGATAAGGCCAAGAGGTTGGATAGAGTGACAAAACAATACCCCAAATGATTTGGGTTCAGCGCCGCTGGCACTCGCAAAACCAGTGAAACCAGCTGTTTTAGCAGAAGTTTTACAGGAGTGTAAAAGATAAAATATGCCAATGGAAAGAAAACGTGGAAACTATTCACTACATACCTGTTAGTTCTGTTCCATCAGTCGTGCGTAATAGTCACCAATAGTGTGCCGTTGCTCGTCTAGAAGATAATGAAAACGTTGCAAGCTCTGACGCCGAAGTTTATGAGAAGGAGGCGCTTCTTGCGATTGCTGCTGCAAACGGGCCAATCAAGTAGGGCGTTCCAGCTTCCAGGTGCTAGAACTGCGATCAATCAAGTTGCGATACTTGATCACGTCTAAAGCTATAACAAGTAGAAAATTGAATCATCTTGCTATTACAACTAAGAACGTTTTTATGATCAGAGATCGAAGGCTTCCGAATTGATCTCACACTTTTAGATATTCCTTATAATTCTTCATTCCAAAGGTTAAGGTTATATAATTAAATATGATAAATAGAATTTGATCAAAAATCTTTATTATCACCAAAATTACACAGTAATAGGCCTAACAGTAAATGGCTTCATAATGCTTGTAGATTAAATTCGTTCTGTTACTTTAATAATATATGTTTAGCAATCAACTTACAAAGTCTAATATTTTCTGACAAAATTGGAAAAGAGATTTATATTCCCTGATAATATAAATCTTTATTTCCGATAGCATGTTGAAAGTAAATAATTATTATCGAATGCCATTCATTTTAATACGCATTGTTAAACAATATTCTGGAAACTGTCAAAAATATCATCAAATACATATTAAATTTAGTTTTAAATAATGTTTTTAAACGTGCAAATTAATTTTTAATGAAGCCTATGGTTTAAGGTCACATATATGTTTTTCCCCCATTGTTTGAAACTTCACTATTTGTTTATTCTCCATTTTGGCGTTAGGTTAAAGAATGCTAGCCACTAATTCGTTTATTTAAGTCAGGCGCCTTCATTTGAGATTGAATAGGTACGACCCTATAAGCACTAACTCACAGCAAGCAACTTGTTGTTTTTTAGGGGATTTGCTTTGAACTGCGATGACTCATTCAATTGCAATATACATTGGTGAGTGAAGTGATCAAAAGTGAGGAGGTGTCAATTGAATCATTCATTGACTAGTCCTCTGCCGTGTTCACCGTGGTTAACAAACAGTCCTTCATTCATCAAACTTTAAACAATTCAACTGGTGTTTCTGACTATTTACATTTTGTCTGCATGGATAACTTACTGGTAAGCGAAAAGCTACACATTTTAGGTCAGGGTATAAATTGTAGGTCACATTCTACTGCAAATTAAGTTGCCATGCGTGTGAGAGCCATTCTGGTGGTGAAAAATGAACACTCAATTTAAAATAATGAAGGAATTCTTTTTAAACCGGGACAAAATTAAAATGAATCGGCTGGCGGCCTGGTGCTGTCTTTTAGGTTTATTTGACCTTAACCTTTCCTCTGCTCTTCCCTTTTGTTCTGCTGGTACAAATATAGAAGGTACTAATTTACCTTACTTTAAGCTAATCGAGCATAAAGGGGTATGATTATTTAAGGGTGGATATAAGGTGAGAGTATGCTTATTGAATTCTTGAAAAAATTGGCTATAGAAACATTTTTTTATTTTTTATTTAATGTGTATCGTGCAATGGCAGTTGTATGGTGGTGCGATAATGCAAAATTAAGTTTTTCTGTCTCAACAACTTGACAAATTAGGTGTTTTTTTCCGTCTGTTGTCATGAAGTGTGGTTGGCTGACAGAAACTTGTGACGAATCAATCACTCTGGGGAAAATGGCAGGACGCCGCATTGTCTCAGCTTCACTATCTTCACATTGTCCAGGGACGGGTCTAGTTCGGGCACGGTGGTGATGCCGGAGAAAACACAGTGACAACAAGGACCAAAGCTATTTATAATTTTGGAAATAAACACCAAGATGTTTTGAGTAGAGCTTTCGAAACTGATCTACCTAGACAGAACTATGAATGTGTGTGCATGTTACTACAAAGTTAACAATGCTATTTTCCCAATTAATGCTTCATTATGATGGTCAAACCGACAGGTTTTATTAACAGGCATAGCCTAATAAATGATCACAAATCACAATTACAAAATTATGATCTGAATATATTTACTTAATAATATTATTTTTTATGTCTTGGGTCTTTTGCATTTTAATTTGACAATCGCCATCCATCTTAACGTTTCGTTCATTGCATAATAGCTGCGTGCCCAGTCAGGTGCCTAGTGAATATAGGTCTACTTGATATTGGTTATCTCAATCACACTCAAACTTTGCTGTCTGTTCTCACAAATACTAAATGGTTTTGATTTAAAGAAGGCCTATTTATTAAGGCTAAAATAGAGGTATACAATTGCATTTGTCATCTAAATCGTTCTAAATATTCCTATTACCCAAAGTAAGCCAATTTTACAGTCAATAATAAAAAAAATTGTGCACGCAACTATAGCTAGGTTATATTTTCTTTAATTGAGGGGCCGTAGAATTTAAATAAAACTATACCAATCAAATTGTATAACTTGCTTATCATAGTTCTTAATTATTTCTGTAGTTCAGTGTAAACGATTTAAAAAAAGTGAAACAAAGCGTCTGTTAACAGAAAATAAAATACAATTGACTTGCCATTCGTTACAAACAAGTACACTAATCTAATTCTAATATAATCATTTTTGTTAGAGGCTTTGAATGAAAAAGCAGAAGGCTATCATTTGCATTGTCTAAATATTAGTATTTCTACATTTGGCTATGGGCCTGCTTGCTACCCACACAGTATATTATTATGAGAATGATAACATTTTTGTGACATATAACTGAAGAATACAATCAAATAAATTGCACAACTGTGCGTTTGTATTTTGTACCATAAAGTTTGTATGTTAAACTTTAAAATAATTAAATATTTTTCTTCTGCCATTATATTAGAACAATTACAACCTTATAATTTTAATTTAAAGGTAATTGAAATGTCAAAGCAATGAGCTTAGTTTAAATTGTTAATTAAGATTAAAAACGACATAACTTAATAATTAATTAAAAACTTATATATAGTCTATGTAACATTCTTTATCAATGAGGGTGAGCTAAACTATTTCAATGACTTCAAAGTAATCCCATAATGTGTCACAAAATTAGGATGTTATGACAGAAAGGCAACACATTTCTAAGGTGTATTAATGCAAAATGCATACATACATATAGCAACAACCACAACTTAAACCAGGCTCTTCTGAAATGGAAACTCAATGCAAGTAACTGTCTACTGGCCTCACTTTTTGTAAATTATTATTATTATTATTATTATTAAAAATAATAATTATAATAATAGTAATAATAATAATAATAATAATAATAACAATGATGTAAAATATATTGACGGAGATACACATTTTCCGCTTTTACAGAAAAAGCACAATCTTTCTGGATAAAATGCAAACTTTCTTCATCACATGGTCTCATCCTAAAGATTTGGACCTTGTAGTGTTTCAATTTCCCCGGTTATGCAAATAAAACATGCTCTCCCATTAAAAAGGCTGGGAAAGTTATTTCCTGCATCCGTCTGGGTTGGGGGCCCTTTAAAACAATGACCTATTTACACATGTTTTATTGAGGACACAGTCTTTTTTTTTTTAATTATGTCCCAGACTCGGTCTCCCTCCCTTCCCATGGCGGCTTTGGCAGGCTGAAGCAGAGGCTGCTGGGAGGGGGGGTTGAGCGTCAGACGGTCGGGGCTGGCTGTTTGGAGTGGTAGATGATTAAACGGCAGTGACAGGTGTAAAAGTAACCTTTGTCGTTTGGACATGTACTGTCCTTGCTTCCAAGGCTCGCCCCAAAACGGGGGAACGCCCTCACCTGCCCGATTACGAGTGTGAGGGAGAGGCCCCGGGGGTGGGGTGGGGCGGGGGGACCAGGGAGGTGGGAGGCCTGGCGCAGGCTCACAGCCCATGACTGGGACTGCTGCGTGCCGGCCTCAGGCGTAATGGGAAAGGGCGGGTTTGGGTGATGAACGGGTGTATATGATCATGTGTAGGGTGTTGGTACTAATACAGAGGTGAGAGCATGACGGCCCCTGTGTTTTTATCAGTGTCCTGCCGCGCTCGTTAAGACGTGAACATAAAATAGCGGTGAGGGGGCGAGTCCAGGACACGGATCAATAACGCAATAACTGCACGTTGTCGTGATGTCATCTCACATTTAATCGGGACCAGTGCACGTTTGACCCAGTTGCCCGTCAACATCGGTCGGACTTATCCTTCCGCCTCGATAGATAGGATTGCTCTTTATCTGACATGGGCTGTATGGGACATGAAGCGAGTGAGAGGGATAACCAAGGCACATCTTTGGATAAGCACACAAACAACACCGTGGATGTCTAACGCTAAACCGGCCTAAAACTAGCAGAATGTCACGCTCACTCTGGGATACAGGTTATTCCAACAGTCTGACAGGACCGATGTTAGAGGGACTCTGGTGTTGGGGCAGACCTCTGCTTGCTGACATTTCCCAATCAAGGGCTCCCAAACCAGAGAGTGTCTGTGGTGAGGTATTTTTTTAAATTCTTACACTTGCCCTGCCCCTCTCAGGCCTACACCACACAGTCCCTGCAGTGACCCGGGTGCCTGATAAGCCCCTCCATCCATCCACCCACGTGACCCGAGTGTTTCAAAGCCATTAGACAAGACCACGAGATAAGGAGCGAGGTGCCCCATTCCACACTTCGCACCGACGAGGGCTCCGGCGCAAAGCGACCGCCGCGGCGCTGAGCCTTCGGGCCGGCGGGGGGGCCAAGATGGCCGCCGACCCCACTCAGTTCTCTGGAAAGGCGAGCCTCACCGAGGGAGCCTTTTCCAAGAGCCCTGTTGTTTTTTCCAGCCCGTTTCCCCATCGCCTCCATCCTGTCCAGCCGGTCCCCTCTCCTGTGTTTTGTCTTAAGTGAGAAGGCCAGATACATACCAGCACGCGCTGTGACTTTCCCTGAATCAGCTGTTTTTGGAGAGCAGCCTTGGCAGCGGTGCCGGCGCCCCCCCCCCCCCCCCCCCGATAGGAGAGACTAGACGGCTTCGGGAGAGGGCGCGGGGGCTAGTGGGGAGGCTGGAATCATGTCGCTGGGAGAGGGACGGTCCTTCGGAAAGAGGGAGGCGTACGGAGAGGCCGGCACAAAGGCAGACAGGCAGAGTGGCAGAAAGACAGACAGACTGAGGAACAGGCAGACGGGGTCAGAGTCCAGCAGGAAGGCGGGCAGTCAGATAGACAGGCAGACAGGCAGACAGGCGGGCAGTCAGTCAGACAAAAACACCAGCAGACAGGGAAACACAGCTGACAGACCTTGCAGCGCTGGTGCCCACTCTTGTGTCAAGGTCTGTGTTTGGAGTCTCCTGCATGCTGGGGAGATAGGGAAAGGGAGTAAGGCCTCGGCTTTAATTAGGGAGCCCATCCACTGTCCTTTGTTGATGGACCTAACGGAAGAAAAAAACGTGGGTAAATGAGAGGTGAAATTCTAGCAAGGGTTCTGTCTGAGCACGGCAGACCGACGATCAGCAACAAAATGCTAAACAATGTTTCTCAGGCCCCTCTTTCTCAGTGCAAGGCAGTGAGGGCTTTGTTCAAATGTCCCGGTGGAACCTTGACATTTGTGAGGAAAAAGATCTACTTTCTTTCCAGTGGGGAAAATGTGTCTATTGCATTTGGAGGCTGAAGAACAAATGAGCGGTCCTCTAGGTGTGAAAAAATCCTCGTCGTACTGAAAAGTTCCAAAGAAGGTGGCCGACATCACGTGGCAATGCTTCCCCCCTGTCCTTCTACGACCGTACAACCTTTGCCACACAAAGACACGCACACACACACACACACACGCACACAAACTGCAACTAGCCTTTCCTCACAAATTAAACACACACACTCGACATGACTTTCGCAGTTGCCAGACAATGAAAACACTGAGGGCAGTTTCCATGGCATTACTAGCCTTTTGTTTGCCCCAACAACCGTACGCATTCTACATGCTCCAATTATGGCTTTATCAGATCGCCATCAAACAGACCAATCACGCACGCCTGCCTTTGTGTCGTCCGGGCCACGGTGTGCTCAGTACCACGGAGGCTAAGGCACCCGCTGTTTGCCTGTTTGCTCAGGGGCAGGAGCGTTCGAGCCGCGACGCACGGCTGTGGCCTCCGAAGACTGGAAAAGACACGGCGAAAAAAAACAAAAAACACCACACAACGTGTCACGGCCGCCCACTTCAATGGGTTTAACAGATCGGTTTCAAAACGCACTCGGTGTCGCGATGGAATTGGGCCGCGAGGAGCGGCGGCCTTTTTCGTCAGTCTCGGTGTGGCCGTGTGTGGGGCGGGGTCAGGCTGGGTCACGGGGCAGGCTCCTATCAGGAGGATCTGTGGCACGTACAGTGTAGCTCTCCTCATTGTGACTCGGGACTGGGGGCCTCCGCTAAGGGGGGGTGGGAGTGGGGGGGTGGGGGGGCAGGGACTGTGGCTCGGTGCTGCGGGCCCTCGCCCTTCCGCCTGGTTGTTTTAAAAAAAAAAAGTGGCACGTCCGCACGTCCCAGTTTCTCCGCGGATTTTTGTCGAGGAAGCTGATTGTAGATAGGGATTCGGAACCAGAGCGTTTCAAAAGGAAACCCTCCATCTTGCAGCGTGCACAGAATGTATAATTGAATTTCAGAATGCCATGATGAATGCGTTGAAATTCATTTAGTAGCTGATACAAGATCTGTACCCATAATTTTTCAGAACTTGGCCCTTAAAATTGATGCATTCCACCCAAAAATATAGAAGAACACCTGGTTATAGGACGTTTTGTTCCTGTCTGTAGATGATTCTACTGCTCTCAATTTGACCCCTGCCCCCCGCCCCACCCCACCCCTTCACCCACTGGCCAACCTTGGCCACTGTGTTTGTGTGTTTTCACAGAGCCAGCAACTTAAAAAGGTGACTGACTCCACTTAGCCTTCTGTTTACAGATGAGGGGGAACCCGGTCTTCCCCCTGGCCCAAGATGAGGCCCCCGACCGTGGGGAGGACTGGCTGGTCGGCCTGGCGGGTCCGACCGCACCACTCGTTGTGGAACAAGATTAGCATACGGATGATAGCGCTGGCGACAGCAAGGCGAGTGGCGGGCTTAATCTTAAAGGCTACTGGGTGACATCATGCTGCATAGACTCTTCATTAGACGTTAGACAATAACAGCGGCACAGTGATGACATTGTTTTTGGGTCACCGTGTTACGGCACTTATCCATCTGAAGATGATAAGGTCTTCGTTATCGGCCGTTATCAAAGACTTCATTCATATTATTTCAAAACATATTTGTGTCTGTAAACAGACATATACAGACAATAATACATTTGAAATAATATGAATTAAGTCAAGTCAAAATTAACTCACCTAACCCTACTACTAAGCAAGTATCAGGGCCTGCATTCCTTCTTCTCCCTACATCAGAGAGCACTACCTAGGTTGCGATGAATAATTGACTGACCTGCACTTGTGCAGAAAGCTCCGCCAATTGTTCTGCGATGTTGACTGGTAAAACAACTCAAGGCCCCGCATTCTCCTACCCAGGCCCCTTCAAAGGCCTATCACCTGGGTACGTGTCACATGGGCCTAAGGCACACTCAGAACACTGGGGTTCACTGGCCAAACACACGGAACACAAGAACACATTTCAGCCCGTGGCTTGGGTTGAATGAGGTGCAGTGACGAATATTACCAGAAGCGGTAGAACATTATGACTATTAATAATGTATTTAAACAAAATAATAAATAATACATTGACCAAAAGGTGTGACATGAGTGATATCTATGAAAAACGTCTCAGTCAAAGTAATTCAGGAAGTGTAATTGTGAGCTTGTTCTCTTGGGCTGCATTCCAAACACATTTAGCTGGCACATTACACTTACAGTCCAAGACCAATAACGGTTACTAAAAATAAACTTGTAATCCCTAGCACTTTCCACCAAACATGGCCATAAAGTCCATAAAGTGGGCAAATGATTTGACAGTCAACAAGGCTAGTCATCCATGCACCATAAGACATATATCATATTTATATCCTTCGGCAAAAACATTCGACCTTTGCCCCACTAGAGGCACTAAATGTCAGAACAGGGTTTCCTACACTTTGTACGAGACATCTTTACGCCCTGGCACTTTATGACGCACGGGTCAAAGGTCATTCTGAAGGGTGTCCATAGGCACCGGTGAAAGAGGGGAGTGATGGAGGGCGAGGACGGGGGGAGTGGAGGAAGCCATGAGCAGGGAGGAGGGATGGATGGATGGATGGATGGATGAACGGTGGGAAGGAGGAACCGAGGAAGAGAATGCAGGAGTTGAAGACCTGTAGGGAGGCCGCTCTTAATCACCTTGAGTATCCTAGCTGATAGGACGGCTGTAAATAACGTTTATACCCACACGCTGAACAGTCTCTTTCATAAATACACACACACACACACACACACACACACACACACACACACACACACACACACACACACACATGCAGCGGGCGGAGATACCTGCTTACCTATCTACCTGTCGCCCAGGTCAGCGAGAATCTCTGGAACATGAGGCATCAATCAGTAACAACCTTATATGGCCATGTTAATGGTTAACCAGGCACCTTAACATGTGTCCCTGGCCCATGCACCTGCAAACCACTTTTTTTTTTTTTTTTTTTTTACAGGCATCATACATGCCAAAAACAAACAGTCCAAACTTATAATGCAAACCAGCAGTTCAGGTGCCACTTTTGCTTTGATAGCGAAACAAGTTCTTCTAAAATATCACACATAATACCAGACTCTACGACGTATTGCTATAGTCCAACACATTTGAAGGCCAATTTAAAAGAAGCAGGTGAACAGTATTATATGACAACAAGATATAAGTGAAGAAGCAGCTATCCGGTGGGGCTGTGCAGAACAGATCTGCAGCCTGGGCCCGGCCATTATTTCCCCACCAGGGTCGGAGGAACACAAGTGTAGGCTATCTATCTGGCCAACTCCCCCACACGACCTTGTGTCTCCACACACACACACACACACACACACACACACACACACACACACAGATACACACTCTATCGCTGACGGACACCTTCGTGCGACGCAGGAACTGCGCAGCACTGCAAGCCCTACTCCGCCACTCCCCGGTATCCCTCAATGGACACGCACACACCTATAAACAGGCACACAAAGGCGTCTTTGGACACACACGCCCATCTACCAACCACACACTCGCACGCACACACACACACACACACACACACACACACACACACACACACACACACACACAGCACAGCCAAAGCTCCCTCCCGTGCAGCTTGATAAATAGAGGAGGAGGTAGAATCCTGGCTGGGGTCAGGATAACCTCATGGTGACCTACAGGCTCCATCCCCTGGAGTGACCTCCTTCACCCCCTGCCTGGCCTGGCTGGGGCCCCTCTGTCAGCTCGCTCCCAGCCCCCTAAGACACACACACACACACACACACACACCTCAAAGGAACACACACCTCACAGGTACATAGACCCACACAAACACACACTCAACAATGGCTCGCAGTAGTCTGCTCCCACAATGCAGTCCCACGGCTAAACCCTGGCATAAGATTGTGCCCCCCTCCCCTCCCCCGTGTCCCTCGAAAACTGGCGGGCTCGAGTCACATAAAGTCCTGCCAAGCACCGTCGATACACACACACACACACACACACACACACGGCTCTCCTAAGCCAAGCGCGATTGATCCCGTCTCAAAGTCCGACGGCCTGATGCGAGCGTAATAGCGGGGGGGGGGGGGATATCGAGGAGCA
>JAVQIZ010228243.1:0-32109 GCA_036023535.2 Galaxias brevipinnis | reverse complement strand
GGATCAGTGAGGAGAGTGTGGTGGTGGTGGTGGTGGGGGGGTGGGGGGGGGGGCAGAGCCTGACTACAAGAAGAGGAAGGAGAGGAGGAGGAGGAGGGTGGGAGGGAGGACAAGGGGAGACAATGGGAAAGAATGATGGGAGGAGGGGGGAGAGTGTAAGGTAGCGGGGAAACGTAGAGGGGGGAGAGAGAGAGAGAGAGGGAAGGAGAAGGTTGCAGCAGACATTGTGTGTCTCAGGGGAATCTGCAGGATGGCAGCTTTAATATGAATAAGAAACACACAGACGAACCTAGCGTGCCCTATTGGTCTTAGACACACACACACACACGCAATGCATGCACGCATTCCCTCCAGCTATGAGTCCACGACCTGCATCTCCAAAGCGGCCCATTAAAAATGAATGATCCACTGAGTGCCGTATGTCCTTGCCCCTACTGTAGGTGCATGGCCAAACACACACACACACACACACACACACACTAGCATTCCCAGTGCAGCTCCTAGAGAGTTACTCAAACAGACAGGCGAAGCCAGAGGATGCACGCCAGCTCCCCCACCCCAGTGCACGCGCACACACACACACCCACACACACAGATAATCCCATCATGCCACAGAACTTTTATTCCGCCGTACTCCTGCCCACTGCTGGGAGGAGCTGAGACCGTTGAGACCGGCGTTCCGTTGGCTGGGGACGCGACTTTATCACCCAGGACCCACAACACAGCCTCTCGGCTAGTCAAGACCCGCAAGGGAAATTAGAATACGCCAAAGCAAAACGCTCGCGTGGAGTCAAACAGAACACCCATATGAAAGCTTGTTTTTATAATGACATGCAAAATAGAGCATCAAACTGTCTCTCGTAGTGATTAAGAAAATCATATGCAAATGATATGGCTGTATTCCACTGCGCCCTTTAAGATTGCATAATGAAATTTCACCAGTGAAGATTTTACACGGTTTCTGGCCCCATCGGTTTGCTTGAGGCGCGGAGATGGATCATAATTCATATGATCCCACATCCTTTTCCGTCCGTCCAACCTTGCCTTGGCATTGGTATTCCAGGCCGCTGATGAATATTCAGGAGTGTTTGTCCTTATTGACATTCTCATGATGGATGGCGCACCACCTGCATGTGAAAGTACCCCCTGGGACCGCCACACCCAGTTGGTTTTCATAATGCCACTCACACACACACACACACACACACACACACACACACACATTGTCTTTAAATGTCACCCCCTTTGGCAGCTATTATTTATTGTGACAGGAAGACAGTGCTCTGGTTTCGGTTGTGGCTCTTTGCTTGTGCATGTGCGTTTGTGTGTTTTTCTTTTTTTTATGAAGAGATTTGGAAAATGGCTGAGCCTGCAGGAACAGAGCAGAGGCAGCAGACGACATGGTGGTGCACAGTGCCGCTGCCTTGTTCCCGTGTGTAGGTGTGGGCTTTAGCAGGATCTAAGTGGAGAGCAGAACTTTCATATGGATCGGGTTTTGAAAGGCGTAAGGATTTCCCAGCACGTCGCCCTGTAAAACTCCCCCGCTGCTGTTCCCCGCCGTTGTTTGACTAGCTCAGAAAGTGCTTGGTAAAATAAACCTTCCCCTTGTCTCCTAACCAAACCCTCGACGTCTTTTTTCTCTGTGTGTGTGCGTGCGTGTGTGTGTGTGCGGGCGCGTGCAGGTACGTGAACGCCCTGCTGAAGCTGGTTCCCCAGGTCCTGGCCCTCCAGGAGCAGCTCAGGGAGGCCGTGCAGAGCGGGGACATGGAGACGTGTCACGGAATCTGCCGCATCGCCGTGGCGCTGGGAGAGAACCACTCCAGGTGTGTGTGTGTATGTGGGAGAGAGAGTGAGTGAGTGTCTAGACTCTGCCACCCTCCATTTAGAGCCCTGTCCTCATATCTGCCTCCGGCACCGACTGGCCTCCTTTACCTATTAGTGTTTCCCTAGCACAGCCTCAACCCCCAGTCTCCTTCAATTCAGCTCCATTTGTCAACCACCACCCTATTCACGGAGGAACCAACGAACACACTCCATGTGCCCGATGAAGATGTGGATTATCTTATGACGTCCTCAAATTCCAGTTTCTTTCATATCTTTCCAACTTTCCCGTCATGTGCCCCTTTCTTTTCCCTTTCTTTCTTCTCACCATACTCTCTCACCCGTTTCTGCTAATCTCTCTGTCTTTCTGTAGGACTCTGTTGGAGCAAGTGGACCACTGGCAGGGCTTCCTGGCCTTGGTCAACATGATCATGTTCTGCACGGGCATTCCAGGCCACTACCCCGTCAACGAGACCACCAGCTCCCTCACGCTCACCTTCTGGTACACGCTGCAGGTAGGTGCCCTCCAGCAGCCGTGCCCCGCCACCCTGTCGCCCTGTCGCTGTGTCTTCTTCACCTCACGCCTGTTTCCCTCTGTGTCCCGCCCTCTTCAGGACGACATCATGTCCTTTGAGTCCGACAGACAGGCGGTGTACCTGCAGGTCTACAGGCCAGTGTACTTCCAGCTGGTGGACGTTCTACTGCACAAAGCGCAGTTCCCCACGGACCAGGAGTACGCGTCGTGGTCCTCAGACGAGAAGGAGCAGTTCAGGATCTACAGGTGTGTGTGTGTGCGTGCGTGCGTGCGTGCGTGCGTGTGTGTTGTGGAAAGGAATTTGCTGACAGGTCGATTGATCTGAGCGGGGAGTGTATTGTTCTCAAAGACATTAACCGGGCTGAGAGGGCTGAGCTTGCCGTCTGGCAGAGAGGGTCCTCTGTAATGGAGCGAAAAGGTAGCTTGTCTCAGAGGTCATGATTTTAACCTTCTTCACTGGGGTTCCAGGGTGGACATCTCTGACACGCTGATGTACGTGTACGAGATGCTGGGCGCCGAGCTGCTGAGTAACCTGTACGACAAGCTGGGCCGCCTATTAACCAACACAGAGCAGCCCTCCTCCTGGCAGGTAAGAACGCCAGCCCCACAGCCGTTCAGCCACTGTTCACGCAAGTCAGTCTGCGCTAGCTGTTAGACCGTACCGTTATGAGACGGGGTGCTGTGTTTGCGTTGCCCCTCCGCAGCACACGGAGGCGCTGCTGTACGGTTTCCAGTCCATAGCGGAGACGATAGACGTCAACTACTCGGACGTCATCCCGGGCCTGATCGGACTCATCCCCAGGATCAGCATCAACAACGTCCAGCTGGCCGACACAGTCATGTTCACCATCGGTAAGCTAAGCTCGCGCGCACACACACACACACACACACACACACACACACACACACACACACACTGCACATCCAAGTACACAGCCAACACGCTTGCCAAAGAAAACCAACATATGCATTCATGACTTCGTATTTTGGCATAACACAACATAGATTATTACATTGTAGACTGAGTGTGTGTGTGTGTGTGTGTGTGTGTGTGTGTGTGTGTGTGTCCGTCCGTCCCAGGAGCGCTAGCCGAGTGGCTGGCCGACCACCCGGTGATGCTGAGCAGCGTGCTGCCCCTGGTGCTGCAGGCCCTGGGGAACCCCGACCTCTCCGTCTCCTCCGTCTCCACCCTCAAGAAGATCTGCCGCGAGTGCAAATACGACCTGCCGCCCTACGCCAGCAACATAGTGGCCGTCTCCCAGGTCCGTGGGCTCTGCAGCCGCCTTCTGGCCCTCCTCTTTCATCCAAGCATGTTTTTTTGTTTTGTTTATTCTCAAATTACATTCTGTCGTTGCCTGGAATCCATAACACAATGGCTGCTTTTTTTCTTTTTTCATTTTTAAGTAAATGGCACGAAATGTCAGACCACGTCGTAGGTCAATTGATCCATCTTTTGTATTTTATGGCAGCGCGGCTTTGATTTATGCTGCGGGGCCTGGTATAAATCTTCTCTTCTCATCCTTTCTCCGTCTCTTTTCCTTAGGAGGTGCTGATCAAGCAGATCCACAAGGTCAGTTCTCTCTCTCTTATTCTCTCTCTCTCTTTCTCTCTCTCTCTCTCTTTCTTTCTCTCTCTCTCTCTCTCTTGCTTCCTCACTTGCTCTCTCTCTCTCTTTCTGTCTCTATTTTTCTCTCTCCTGCCCTCTGTGAGGGCTGAATTGTAAACCGCAGCTCTTAAAAGCCTTTCCACAAAGCTATTTATTTATTTATTTATTTATTTATTTATTTATTAGTCAGTCATGTGTTCGGCCAATAAGACCTGTGACAAGCGCTCAGCGCCGTAGTGTTTCCTGTGTCAACAGTTTAGTCCTAGTCAAATCTAGTCATAAAAATCTAGTACACTTTTGATTGCCTTCCTCCGCCGGGCGTGTGCGTGGTGCTGAGCTGACGTGACGCTAAACGCCTGTGTGTGTGTGTGTGTGTGTGTGTATGTTTCTCCGCTGTAGACAAGCCAGTGTATGTGGCTGATGCAGGCTCTGGGGTTCCTGCTGTCGGCTCTGCCCGTGGAGGAGATCCTGAGAAACCTTCACTCTCTCATCACTCCCTACATCCAGCAACTGGAGAAGCTAGCGGACGAGACGGTACACACACGCACGCACACACACACACACACACACTATCTGCCCCCCTTCCCTATCTCTTGCTCTCACTCTCGCTCTCGCTCCCTCTCCTCTCTGTCCTGCTGTTGGCCCATTGCCATTTGAGCAGGCTTTCTGTCCGTGTGGAGCCACTGCAGTGGAACATTTCACAGTGGGACCAGATTGGAATTAACACAGCGCCATGGGGCAGTGAATCATGGGGCAGGAACACACACACACACACCAGCCTTTGGGAAGGACACAAGCAAAACACAGACTCACACACAAACACAGGCATATACCCATACCAGTTTACTTACTCAATTGAAATGTCAGGACTAATGAAGCTTTGGTTCAGAGACTGAAGAGTCGCTAAAAATACAGAGCTGACATTATCTTGAGATTCAGAGCTTGACATTACCAGTACGGAAGGTTTTCTCCCTGGAATCACTGTCTCACCATCATCGTTGACCTCTTAGATAAAGCTTTGCCTTCCTCATCCTCTCTCTGTCGCTCTCTCTGTCTCTCTCTCTCTCTCTCTCTCTCTCTCTCTCTCTCTGTCTGGTGCTTTTCTGCTTTTCCTTGCTCATTGTTTTCTTGTCTGGCTTTTTGATACGCAGCCATAACATGGAGCTGACAGATCAGGTGGTGCTAGTGCAGCTAGGGAAACAGTGACCCCTGGTGGTCGGGGCCCTCAGAATAGACCTGCCGCGGCTCCACCCGCCAACACACTGTGGGCTGCCGTTCCTGTGTGTTACACTAATGGTATTGGAAAAGTAATTGCATTAGTCGGCTGGAGGGGATGGGCTGTGATGGACCAGGAACACGCTATGTGTGTGAGAGTGTGTGTGAGAGTGTGTGTGTGTGGCCACCTTAATTAAGAGTGAGTCGGGAAGTAGATTCTATTCTCCATCCCACTCCAATTTATCTCCGTCACCATGGAGATGGGAGCAGTGATTAAATGCTTACGTTGCTAATGAAGCCTTAATTGCAGTTGTCACTCTGGGGACAAAAGCCTGTGGCTGTGTGTGTGTGTGCGTGTGTGCGCGTGCGTGTGAACACGTGTGTTCGTGTTAGCGAGGAGAGGAATGTCAGTGTGTGCGTAGGGGAGGGAACAGGCATTCGTCACTTGCTGTCACCTCATGTATCGACGACCCCCCCTAAGGGAATGTCTCTCTTTATTCATCATCTGTTCTATTTTGGATGTGTCTGAATTACAAGGAGCACCATAGTCTCTTCTTTCTCGATTTAGATAGCCGGAGCATGGATATTAAGAAACGCAATTGAAAGCACATAAGGACTGCCAACGTGTGTGACGTTTTGGATAGTGTTTAACAAACACTCCCCGATCCTTAAATTCTACCTCTCTCTCTCTCTCTCTATCCAGCCCAATCCCTCCAACAAGCTAGCCATCATCCACATCCTCGGGCTGCTGTCCAATCTCTTCACGACGCTCGACATCAGCAAACAGGACGACGAATCAGGAGAGGGCACGGCACCGCCGGTCAAAACCACCCCGCCCCCACCTGGGCCCAACCCGGTCAGAGGCTCCTTCACTGGCTTCTCTATTGCCTGTAACCTTCCTTAGACCCTACTATTTTACTAAGGAAAAATGGTGTGTGTGTGTGTGTGTGTGTGTGTGTGTTTCAGGTGGTGGTGGTCTTGCAGCAGGTGTTCGCTCTCATTCAGACGGTCCTCAGCAAATGGCTCAACGACTCGCAGGTGGTCGAGGTAAGACTCAGTCGCCACGAACGCATAGACACCTGCGTGATTAATGACGTTAAGTTTGCTCCGCTCCGAACAAGAAGCCTAGCTCTTGACCCACTTTGACTGGTGCCGGTGTTCCTCCCAGGCGGTGTGTGCCATCTTTGAGAAGTCCGTGAAAACCCTGCTCCATGACTTTGCTCCCATGGTGTCTCAGCTGAGTGAGATGCTGGGGCAGATGTACAGCACTATACCCCAGGCCTCCGCGCTGGACCTCACACGACAGGTACCTACCCAAACACACACACACACACACACACACACACACACACACACACACACACACACACACACACAAACTGTGCATTGGTGGTAGCAAAAATATATTTGTAGACCTTGATGTGGTGGCCCCTGTAGCCTGCGTGACGGGGTTGTCTGTTGGGCGTTTCAGATGGTGCACATCTTTGCCAGCCAGACAGACCACTTCCCTCCTATCAAGGCTCTTTTTGAGCTCGTTACCTCGGTAACGCTCTCCATCTTCCAGCAAGGTAGGGGGTCCAGTAGTGGCTGGGTGGTGGGGAATTGAACGCCTTGATTTATGTGTCAAACTGTTTATTAAAGAAGATATCTTAAATTGCTGTCTTATCTTCCTCTTCAGTCAAGGGTTTGACTGTCATATTTAGGAAAGTAGACTCCATTCAAATATTTCAGTAAAAAAAGACAATGTGTGGAAAAAGTCCAGAGACTGCCGGGACCATGTCCCAGCAGCCTGGTGTCAGCCCTCTGACAGACCATTCCCCTGTGGTTGCACTGTAGCGTACTGAGTGCCATGCAGTGTCCATCCATATATCTATCTGACTGCTGTCTGCCTCTCCGCTTCCCTTTTTGTCCCTCCTGCCCCTCCCTACTTCTCCTCACCCTGCTTTGACTGTGTTTGAGTAATGGCTGCCTATCCTCATGCCTCTTAACTCTTTGTTTCTGAGCAGGTGCCCCTTGGCCATACAATAGCACTGTGAACAGGAGCTCATTCGGTTGACTGCGTTATGCCATGACAGGGGGAGGCCGTCTCTGGGTCCTAGTGTGTTAATGCGGGGCTGGGATAGATACCAGACTGGGGGTCCGGAGGTGGCGTCCCCCTGTCGCAGTCCTCTGAGTAGGAGCTCCTCAAGGCCCGAAGGGGCCGGGGGCCGGGGCGAGATTGGGGAGGGGAAACGGGGGTCTTGTTTGGAGTCTGGGAACAGCTAAAGGGGAGGGTTGCGTTGACAACCTACCATACTGATCCCTGGGGAGGGTTGAGTGACAGCTAAGCGTTCACCTTTCAGGGGCTGAGGGGCGGGCTGATTGATCTAGTCCCAGTAGACTGTTGACCATAGCCCTTTACTCCCAGGCACTAGTGAGTATGGAGGTCTGAGGCTGCATGGCAATGCTACTCTCCCTAAGGCCTATCCAACAAGAGGTGCCTTAGGGTAAGGGGCTAGGGGTCCACTTGGGATGTTTGCACCCCTCCTTTGTAGTCCAGACTGTCACAGTAACAGAGGTGCCTCCTGGGTTCCCACTCCAAACCCACGTTCCTTCTTTTAGGTTTGTTCTTTTTTTTTTTTTCTTTCTTTTTTTTTTTTCTTGTTACTTCTTTCTTTTTTTTTTCTTTTTTTTTTACTCTCCAAACGGACCCATGTCTTTTTCCTATGCCTGTTTTTGATTTATTTTTTTTGTTCTCTGTTGTTCAGAGACTCTTCCAAAGCTTCACACGCTCCCCTCCCCCCGTTTCTCCCCTTCGTTCCTTACTCACGTGTGAAATTATTTCTATGAAATCTTTTTTTGTTCCCTTTGATTTCCACATGACTGTTGAATCTGTTCAGTTGCTGTTTGTATATTATTCTTCTATTCTTATGATTTCTTAAGTTTCATCTTTATTATATTTTAGGACCCAGGGATCATCCTGATATTGTTGATTCATTTATGCAACTCCAAGCTCAGGTGTGTTTTTGGTTTCTTATTTCATTCACTTTGGGTTTCTCTCTCTCTGTCTCTTTCTCTCTCTCTCTCTTTCTCTGTCTCTCGCTCTCTGTCAGTCTCTTTCTGTTCTTTGTTATTGGGTCATTTTGTTGACCCTTCATGTAGACAAGGCTATGGAATGAACCGTTAGGCGGGGCTCAGTGAAGAGGGGACCGGTTTCTCCTTTAAAGTTCGAGGTTCTAGCAAACTCACCTCACTTCCCTGGAGTGGTATCTACTGCAGAGACATTCCAATGAATTTACTTCTGGGTTGGGGTCCAAACATTGCTTGTCCATGCCAGTGTAGACCATCCACCAGGTGATGCAGACGATTGCAGCCAGTTATCACTGAGAAGCTAAGAAACATCATCCACTTCAGCATTTGTGCAATTGTGGCACCACATACGTTTGTGCCAAGTATTGGTGTATGGAAAGCACTTAGCTTACAAGTTACGTGATAGACTTAGTCATTCACATATCTGTCCCGTGGCCAGCTTGGTTGAGCAAATATCACTTTGACTTTTTTGATTACAGAAGAGAGCATTGTTAGGAATGTAATATAACAGTAAATCACACAATAAGGTCAGAGGTCAGGTTGGGAGTGGAATACTAACCCTGTGCTGTAGGATACTTGAGGGCAGGTTACCCTGGGTGGTTTGTTAGAATTCCAGAGCTAAGCCCTTATCTAAAGTCATTCCCGCCTGAAGCCAATCAAAGCCCAAATTAATTAATATTGAATTAATTAATCGATTCAGACAAATTGGCTACCCTCTGTTTTATTATGTTGTCCTCTTCATTCTTTCTTGAGTTTTCTATCTTTGGATAGATCTGACCTTCATCTCGCTCCTTCCCTCTCTCCTCTCCTCCATCCTGAATGAGTTCATTATTATGAGATCAGTTGTATTTCTATTTATCTGCACATGTTGGTTACTTAGTTCTTTTGCATATTCTATTCAATCAACCCAGCCAAAAAACAGGAAATTAATGTTTTGGAAGTATTTGATTTCAAGAAACGATGCCAAAAACCATCATTGCCTTTAGTTTGACTTAAGTTTCAAATGATTTCAATGTTTGATTTTTTGCAGTTTGTTTGTTATACCTGCTGAGTTTTGCATTGGAGGATCTCTTTATGAGCATGGATGTAGTTAGTCCTGGACAGAGAGAGTGAGTACAGCCTGGTTGCCACATCTAGGTCTTCTTCATGCAACACCTTTCGTTGTCGCTCTGAGATATGGCTGCCAGGCTTTGCAGAGGGCCAGCAGGGGGGGTAGAGAGCTAGCTAGTATGATCAGGGAGGATGGGGATGTGTTGGCTTGTGTGCACCCCCAGGTTTGGGCGACAGCCCCCTGCTCTGTTTCATGTCTCTGTCTGCCTCCTGCTGTAGGCCCTCAAACGGAAGCCCGACTTGTTCTTATCCGAGAGCCTTGACGTGAAAGCCGTGTTCCACTGCGGTAAGTGGGTGTCCGGCCACGCACCATCACTCGCACTGTTCTCGAGGTCTGTCTGGCTTTTCCTGTCTGCCTGTCACCCCGATCATACTTCTGTAACTGAAGTGTAAAATAGCCTAGAATGTTTTACTTTTCGAACATTCTTCTTCTGGCTTTGGAAGTCAAATCGGTCAAAAAAAAAATAAAAAGTAGTACCACCAAAGATTATTTGTTTGCGCGTTGAATGGATTCCACTTACCTGCTGTCCGTTTCTTTAGGAGTTCTGTCACTGAAGTTTCCTGAATCACCTACAGTCAAGTCCACATGCCTGTTCTTTGTAAGCACATTATACAAGACCCAACACAGTCTCACATGCCCCATACATATTTAGATGATATGAAGATAATCAATTGATGGAATGTAATGGTCCCCTCTTTGTGCTATAGACGGAGTTGCTGCCCCACTGCTCAGATGTGCCTCCGGTGGCCAGAGTGGTGCAAGAGGACGGAAAACTACTGCTGCAGGGCGTGCTGGAGGTTAGAGCACAAACACGTCCAACATCAAACCACCTTGTCCCAGCTTTTCACCTCTACTCATGTCTTTCCTACTAATAATTTTTTTTTTTTGCCTACAGGGGATTGGTGGTGGAGCGTCTCGGAGTCTCATGGACCAGTTTGCTGAGGTGCTCTTCTCCATGAACAAGCACTGTTTTTCCCTGCTCACCATGTGGTTGAAGGAGGCGTTGCAGCCGCCAGGGTTCCCCTCCGCACGAGTCACAACAGAGCAGAAGGACACCTTCTCACAGCAGATACTCAGGTAATGTGTTTAGTGTACGCACGTAAACACCATTTTTGTTGTTTTCCAAACGGTTTAAAGTCGTCTGTTTTTCTTCTTGGCACACACACCAAAGTCACCTCCATATACCAAATCAGAGCTGCTCCTGTCTGATGCGTAACTGTTCCTAAAGGTTTTTCTTTTTCCTCCGTGTTACTTTCTGCAGAGAGCGAGTGAACAAACGAAGGGTGAAGGACATTGTGAAGGAGTTTACCCTGATGTGCCGAGGGCTCCACGGGACAGAGTATGCTGCTGACTACTGACCCTTGACCCCTGAACTTTGACCCAGACCAGACCTCTTGCCCTCAGTACACAAACCGAGTGATGCCCCAACACTACAGTACCCACAAACCCCAACACTGGAATTTTCATCGGACGATTGTAACAAGACAAGCGATGGGTTCACTCCGAATGCAAGCCTGCCATTGAAACAACAGCACTGTCAATGTTATGCAGACATTTTAAAGAGGCTGCTTTCTGCTGCTTTCTCTCCTTCTAGCTCTATCATCTCTTTCTCTCCTCCTGTCATTGCTCGCGTCTGCAGTCCTTGTACTGAAGAGCTATGGGCATAACTTCTCCCTGCATGCTCTCTGCTCTTGCCAGTCCCTCTTTTCTCTCATTCTGCCTTTTTGGATCTTCCTTGGCTCCGGGGCTGTTTCCTGGTGATTAGCATCTGTATGAAGTTATAGTATGGTACCGTACGTAGCTAGTTGACCTTTCATTATTTCCAAAAGAAAACAAATGAAAAATATAAACGTAAATGTATACATATATTTATATTTATATATATTGCAACATGGATGTGTCAGTCCTGCTGCTGCGAAAGGGAAGAGAGAGAGGGACCAATGACGGCAAGACAAATATTTACAACCTACGGTAATACTAGATTATACCCCCATGCTTGTTACTTTGGCCAAATTATTGTGAAATGTCATGTGGAGTAGTCTTATTACTGTTATATATATATATATACAGTATCAGCCAAAATATTTGAATGGTACTGTATATACAATGATATCTGCCTTCGTAGGTGTAGGGGGAGAATCAAAGTTTGAAGAACGAACTTAACAGCCTGCCCCCATGCCCATCGCTGAGCTGTACCTCAGCCACCCACATAGTCCCATGCTGTAGTCTCCCACCAGATGTAGAGTGAGAGGCTCGGTGTATAACATCAGCGTGGGTGTCAGGTAGAGCAGGGGACACATTGTAGAGTAGAGGGGAATCGATGAGTGCTGGTAATAAGTAGTCCTAACTGTGAAATACACATTCACATTAATCGTGTGAAATTGTTAATCATGTTGTGCATATTAACAGTTATTACTGAACACTTCCGTGTGAATGTTTGTGTGTGTGTGTGTAAATAGGCGTGTACATACTTGTATGTTTGAGCGTTTGTGCACAGATATATTATCCTTCCCACTTACTCAGCACACTTATATTGGACCTACACGTGCTTCACTTATCCCAGCCAAATATGCATCCTCTCAACCGGAAACCATCCATCTCATTCTAACTCACTCTCAAAACCCCTCAAACAAACTGTGCCCATTGCATCATGTTGTGCACTCACTGGTAACTGCACCCATCCCCTGGAATGACTGATCAGTTTTGATCAATGACTAGAACTCCTTCCATACGATCTCACAAACTGCACACCGACAGCTCTTAACCAAGGCTTGTGAACAAGCTGAGTCCTTTTTACCCTACCGGGTGCCTGTTTAGAATGGGAAAAGGATTAGACCGTTTTTTTTTGTGTATCATTGAAATATTAAGATGAATTGGGTATTTGTAATCAAATTACATGAAGGCAACTAAATTGATCCCACTTGCAGATGTTTTGGTATTTGTTTACATATACGGTCTAATCCTCTCCAGTCTTATCCTAGGCACCTGCAGACATGTAGCATGTGTGTGTTTTGGGGACGGTTTGGGTTTTATGGGAAATATATAAAACTTGAGTGTATACTGTGCAAGAGAATGTTGTGGGTGAACATTGCCCTTCAGTTCTGGATACTATCTTCCAGTTTTCAATGTTGACTGTTATAGATTGAAGATTGGATTGAAAACTGATGGCAGATCCGTTTAAGTGTAATCTCCTTTTGAGTGGGAGCTAAATGTAAAAAAATTAAGCTTGTCACTGTTGAGTGGAAGGAAATGGGGATGGATGGAATAGAAGAGAAAGGGAGGTATGAAATGTACATTTTCTTTTTTGTACCTTGCTTTAATTTATTAAATATATCTAAGACTGCTCAAATATGCTGGTCTTTGTGTAAGAAATTTCTCTAAAAACTGTTGGGGACTTTGGGTATTTTACTTTACAGAAAGCACTGATTTTATATGCACGCAGTGTAGTGTAAAAGCCGCGCGTGCGCATTAACCAGAGATTGAACCCTCGGTCTCACATATACACACGTGGTTTGCCTAATCTGGTCGCAGACACCCATCCGTAGTATTAGTTCGTACCACGAGCCTGGTCGTCTGTGTCCATCCCAAACGAGAACTTTCCTGCTACTTAAAGGTAAAATGGAGTTTAAACATTATAGTTATGTTAAATTGATTAGTTGAGTTGCTGCAATACTACCTACTCAGTCAATAGCTAACGCTAACGTCTAAGCTTTACATTAGCATCAACTTGATTCACTATAATCGTTAGCCTTATTGTAAAACGTTGTATTTCTTGCTGCAGCATCACATCACATCATGTAATAATAGGATAGACCTGTTACCCAGAACCCTTTTTAGTTTTCTAACTTGTTCACAACTTTTCTGTTAAAATAATGGACCCTTATGTCTGCTTTATTTCATTTTATATCAAAACAAATGTTTCGTAGAGTTAGCATAACAAATGCAACACGGATACGTTAGTTGAACGTGCTTTAAGGTGGAGAACTTTCAATAACTTCTTGATCTGTATTGCTCCCAATGACCAGTGTGTGACTGTGTGCCTTGTGATGCAACTTGCACACAGTCGAAGATGACCCCTGTCCTGAGAATGCAATAGGTGTCAGTGGGCAGAGTTTAGCTACTAATTCACAAAACAAAAGAAACGAATTCCTTGTTTGAATTTTTTTGAGTCTCATTTCAAATATGCAGAATGGTTATTACCATGCTATTGGTATCTGTATTACTTTTAAAAAGTGTTTATTATCTACAAATACACCAAAATTCCTCGGTAGCTTAAAAATGACTTGATAACCTAAATACTGCACACCAAGGCAATACACAATTGGATACATTATAGTAGACTTTCACTGTCTAAAATGATCAGTTTACAGAG
Organism: Galaxias brevipinnis; assembly: GCA_036023535.2. Classification (NCBI taxonomy): domain Eukaryota; kingdom Metazoa; phylum Chordata; class Actinopteri; order Galaxiiformes; family Galaxiidae; genus Galaxias; species Galaxias brevipinnis. Next base: position 18,380 of record JAVQIZ010228243.1, on the reverse strand, counting down.
AGAGTTGATACAAATGTATCTGTCTTGTCCTCCGACCATTATCTCTCAAAGTGCACAGTCCATACTGAAATAAATGGTGATGGTTATTCAGGATAATGTACTTAATTTTTATATCATATGATTGGATTACAACAGTTGACAATAAAACAATTAGTAAATGTTGTAGACATTTGGTCATCTTTATCTCTGTCTTTGTATTTTTCTCAGTCATGGTTGTTGTTAGGTTCTACAGTAGGGAAGCAGTAAGGGGGCGGGCCTTACAGAAGGCAACCCAGCTATACCCCCAGCTGTCAATCACCAGTGAGCTGTGTTACAATGTTGAGCTGACAGGTGAGTGGTAGAAAACAAATACACTTGCCAACTGCCAATCAAATAAGATGTATGAAAACAAATGTTATTGAATTTTTACTTTGTCCTTGAGACTCTATTCCTATGTTTTCTTTCTCGCTGGTCCTCACCTGGTCTTTGTTATCTTCCAGACTGTGAGTGTCTAAGTCCAGTGCAGAGGGAGGTTCTTCTGTGGCTTTTCTGTCCTCCTATGCAGACAGAGTCGCTGTCGGAGGAGTCCTACTTAACAGAGGGGCCGGGGGAGAAACTGGTCGAGATTGGGCCCAGGTACAATATCATACACAAACACATTACAGTACACTTACCACATTGTCAGTGTCTGATGAATGGCGAAACTAAAGGTGCTGAAGAAATAAAAATACCATTTACAGCAGACCTTTTGAAATCCTGCTGTGCCATACAATGTGAGATTGTTGGTGTCTCCCCCTGCAGGTTGAATCTCTCCACTGCCTGGTCCACAAATGCCGTGTCTATCTGCCAGAGTGCTGGCCTCAACCATGTCACACGAGTGGAGCTGTCTCGCAGGCTCCTCATCAAGGTGAACAGAAACACACACACACACACACACACAGCGTTTGCCAATATGTATACGTAAACACAATAAAGCTTAATTTATATCTTCAAATGTTCCTGTCCAATCTCACCTCTAGCCGAGGAGCGGACAAAATGGCAGCATTCTGGAGGGAGTGATGGAGAGGCTAATTGAAAGTCTGTATGACAGCATGACGGAATGCATCTACACACATCCCATAACGTCGTTCAGCGTCGAAACCAAACCACAGGAGGTCTTTGAAGTGGACATACTAAGGAAGGGTCGCGTTGCCTTGGAGACAGCCAGCGATGAGCTGGGTAAGGACAGAAATAGGCAACCACGTATGTATGACGTATTTTTGGCTGGTAGTTTGTATCACACTCAGTGTATGTGTCTGATCTTTGGCTGAAATATGTGACCTTCTCGTCTCTAACTCTTCTGTCATTTTCTTCTATCTCTCTCTGTCTCCTCCACAAGTTCAGCCACACAGATTCTATTTCTTATCAGTCTTCTGAACTACTATCCTCTAAAATGTATTTCTGTGTGTCTCTTTTCTTTTTGCCTCTCTCTAGTTCTGCTCTTCTTTATGTGAGTACAATTTGTACAAGAAAGAATCGGGAAAAGGGGGGGGGGGGGCGGGGGATTGACCAGTCACATGATGTATAACATTATTATGATGGCTGCAGTCACAGGACAGGGATGGTGTTGTTCATTAGCCTGCGTGTGTGTGTGTAGTATTATACTAAAGCATGTCTTTGTGCCCAATGAAGACGTTAGAGGACCATATTAACGGTACTCTAAACATTGTGACTGATGCATGAAGGCCATATAATCTTTATTCCCCTGTGTCAATGCTCTAATGTGTGTGTGTGTGTGTGTGTGTGTGTGTGTGTGTGTGTGTAGGTCTAGCGTTTGACTCCTGGGATCTGGACTACTATACGTCGATGTTCCAAAGAGTGAAAAGGAACCCCACCTGTGTTGAGTGTTTTGATCTGGCCCAGTCCAACAGGTGGGCTTTGGTTGGACCTTGCCATCTGCTTCAGCCTCACATTTCTTACAACATATCTACACTATGTATTTTTTTCCTGCGGTCTTGCTACTTGTCCTTCTTTGAACTGCTTTTGTGTTCCCCCTCCTCTCACAGCGAGCACAGCCGCCATTGGTTCTTCCGCGGGCGCATGGTGATTGACGGGCAGGAGCAGAAGGAGACTCTGTTCAGCCTCATCATGGACACGCAGCGCCATAGCAACCAGAACAACATCATCAAGTTCTGTGACAACAGCAGGTAAGGGGATCCAAAGGCTGTGCCTCCCATACCTGTCTGCCGCTGTGTGTGTGCCGTTGAGATCTGACCGTGTCGGTGTGCCCAGTGGTATCCAAGGGGTGGAGCTGGAGTGCATCTACCCCAAAGACACGGCCCAGGCCAGCGCCTACGAAACACGGCGCTCCACGAGGCACGTCATCTTCACGGCAGAGACGCACAACTTCCCTACAGGCAAGGAACGGGCATCACAGAAACAAATGAGAATTATAAACTCACATATGAAATTACATTCTCACGGATACACTTTTTTTACACGTGCTGGTGAGGAGTTTTATGGCACTTCTTCACCGACTCCCTCTGTTGCCCTGCCTCCAGGTGTAGCCCCGTTCAGTGGCGCCACCACAGGGACTGGAGGGCGGATCAGAGACGTGCAGAGTGCCGGTCAGGGGGGCCACGTCATCGCTGGAACAGCAGGTTACTGCTTTGGGAACCTCCACATACCTGGTGGGTCAAAGGTCGTAGGTCGACAATAATAACCCGTGTTCGAACTCAAAAAGGCGAATGTGTTTTGCAAAGGACTCAAAACTGCAAGTGCACGTTATTCATCTCTCTGTTTCCTCTGTCCATCTGGTCTCCCTTCCATCCACTATCTCTCTCTCTCTCTCTCTCTCTCTCTCTCTCTCTCTCTCTCTCTCTCTCTCTCAAGGTTACAGTCTCCCATGGGAGTGTGAGGGGGAGGGATGGGAGTACCCCCCTACCTTCGCGCCTCCACTGCAGGTGGCCATTGAAGCCAGCAACGGCGCCTCAGACTACGGCAACAAGTTTGGAGAGCCTGTCCTAGGAGGTAGGGGGAACGCGTTGGTTTGAGCTCCAGCTCAAATCTGAACCATGTACAGTATATTACTTATAATGTTCGATAGATGACAGCTATTTAGAAGGATACCGTCCCTACATCGCCTCTCAATCTTTCTTCCTTCTGTTTAGGCTTTGCCCGTTCCTGTGGCATCCGGCTAGCCAATGGAGAGAGGCGGGAGTGGATTAAACCAATCATGTTCAGCGGTGGTCTGGGCTCAATCGAGGACGCACACATAAAAAAAGCTGAAGCCCAGACAGGTATGTCAGTGGGTGCGAGGGCGGTCAGTGTGGGCTTATAGAAGTGATGGGAGTCTCACGCTGCCCTCGTGGTCTTCAGGAATGGAGGTGGTGAAGATCGGCGGGCCGGTGTACAGGATTGGAGTAGGAGGAGGGGCAGCTTCCTCCATACAGGTAAGAGTGAAGAAGCACACACACATGCTCCAAGGTAGATCACTATCAGATGGTACTTTTATCCTGACAGTTTGCGATGTGTGTGTGTGTGTCTCTCCCCGGGGCTCAGGTCCAGGGAGATAACTCCAGTGCCAGGGACCTGGGAGCGGTACAGAGGGGAGACGCTGAGATGGAACAGAAGATGAACCGGGCTCTCAGGGCGTGCCTGGAGAAAGCTGGCGGAAACCCCATCTGCAGTATCCATGACCAGGGGGCAGGAGGGAACGGTAAGCGGGGGGGGGGGGTTCTGTGTGTACCTCAGGGTTTAGGTTTCTGTGTGTACCTCAGGGTTTAGGTTGTATGTCGGGAGGGTAAAGTCCTGAGGTAAACGGTGTGGCTGACAGCGGTCTGTGTGTTTTGGATTAGGGAACGTGCTGAAGGAGCTGAGTGAGCCGGCTGGGGCAGTCATCTACTCCAGCAGATTCAAGGTAACGGCATATAATGAACTATTAAGTAAACATCTGCTCCGCTTCACCGCCTTCCTCTTAGGTGTCATGTTTGTTCACTGGCTCCCTGGTTAGCCCAGCTTAGAGTGTAGTGCTTCTCTCTCTCTCTCTCTCTCTCACTCACTCACTCACTCACTCACTCACTCACTCTCTCTCTCTCTCTCCCCACGCCGCTGCAGAAAGGCGACCCCACACTGAGTGTGTTGGAGCTTTGGGGGGCGGAGTATCAGGAGAGCAACGCCCTGCTCCTCCATCCCTCGGACCGCCCGTTCCTGGAAAAGGTGTGTCGGAGGGAGAAGTGTCCCGTGGACTTTGTAGGGAACATCACCGGCGATGGCAAGGCAAGTAGCCACCTGTCACTCATCATTACATTCCGAGTTCCCGCCCCTTTGGCAAGCTGGCTTGTCTGTGTCACGAGGTGCATTTGATTGTCCTTATCTCATCAGACCGTATTTATCACTTTGGCTGTCTCTTTCAGATAGTGTTGGTGGATGATGTAGGGGGGAGCGGAGACCAGGCAGACAGGGGGCGCTGTCCCGTGGACCTGCAGCTGGAGTGGGTCCTAGGCAAGATGCCCCAGAAGGAGTTTGTAATGGAGCGCGTACCCGTGCCTCTCCAGCCCTTAGTGCTCCCAGGGGGACTCTCGGTCCCAGACGCCCTGGACAGGGTCCTGCGCCTTCCTGCTGTGGCTTCTAAACGCTACCTCACAAACAAGGTGTGTGTGTGTGTGTGTGTGTGTGTGTGTGTGTGTGCGTGCGTGTGTGCGTGCGTGTGTGTCTGCTCGCATGAATTGAGCCATGACAATATTGATCTATGTGTGCATATAGAAAATGAAAGTGGAATGGACTTTTTAATAAACCACTCCATCTCTCTGGCTTGCCGCCTCCCACAGGTGGACCGCTCGGTGACTGGTCTCGTTGCCCAGCAACAGTGCGTCGGCCCTCTCCACACCCCATTGGCTGACGTGGCTGTTGTCGCGTTGTCTCCATTTAGCTTGAAAGGGGCAGCAACCGCTGTCGGCGAACAGCCAATCAAGGGTCTGCTTTCTCCTGGAGCGGGAGCCCGCATGTCTGTGGGAGAAGCCCTGACCAATCTGGTTTTTGCCAAAGTCACGGCTTTGAAGGTAAAAAAACAAACAAAGATAATAATCTTGATTGATTATTTTCACAGAGGCATGTTTTTACCAAGAACCAATAATCTGCTCCATCCATCCATCCAATCAACTAGAATACATAATCTGCTAAAACGGAATGTAGAAAATGTTCCCCAGAACTGAATGTGAATATACTCAAAGTGCTGACGTGATGAAGTGCTGACTCGGTTGGTTGAATGCTGTCAGGACGTCAAGTGCAGTGGCAACTGGATGTGGGCTGCCAAGCTCCCCGGGGAGGGTGCCAGCCTCTGGGAGGCGTGTGAAGCAATGTGTGAGGTCATGGGTCAGCTCGGAGTGGCCATCGACGGGGGCAAGGACTCGCTGAGCATGGCTGCCAGAGTGGGTCGAGAGACGGTCAAAGCCCCAGGTACTTTGTGGGTACGAGGCATACATGATGATGGTGGTGGTTATCTTTTTTTTTTATAATGGTACATTGTTAACACTGTTTTCTCTGTTCCTCATAGGAGCTCTGGTCATCTCAGTCTATGCCGTGTGTCCTGACATCACTGCTACTGTCACGCCTGATCTGGAGGACCCCGATGGCCAAGGTACCCAAAACACACAGACACACACACACACACACACACACAGGGGTGGTTAGATAAAGTATGTAACTGTATGTGTGTGTGTTCTCCAGGTGTGCTGCTGTGGGTGCCTCTGAGTCCCGGCCAGCACCGTCTGGGGGGCTCAGCCCTGGCCCAGTGTTACAACCAGCTGGGGGACCGGACCCCGGACCTGGACCAGCCGGAGCTGCTGGCCTCCTGCTTCAACACCACACAGGCTCTCATACACGGTCTGTGCTTTGCTCTGCAACACAAAATAACATGTTGTGTAAATGGTTATGAGTTGAAACGTGAACTGTTCTAAACTTTATTAATTGTACATTTTGTTGTGTACTCCACAGACCGTGTGTTGAGTGCAGGGCACGACATCAGCGATGGAGGGCTGGTGACGTGCGTGCTGGAGATGGCGTTTGCAGGGAATCGGGGCGTAGAGGTGGACTTGCCTTCTGAAGGGGCAGGAGGTCAGGCTACAGCTTTAAAAATGACCGTCGGTGGCTAAAAAAAGGCATCGTTGGCACGTCAAGCAGCACGTAACACATTTCATAACGAGACGTTCTCTCTCCTTGCCCTCCGGGCAATGTGCAGTGATGGAGCTGCTGTTCAGTGAGGAACTGGGTTTGGTTCTGGAGGTGGCAGAGAGGGATGTGCAGAGTGTATGTCAGCGGTACACTGACGCGGGCCTGCAGTGCCATCGTATCGGCCGAACGCAGGGTTTTGGACCAGAGGCTATGGTGAGAAGTATAGACTCCTGTCCGTGCTGTAACACAGTCTGTGTGCACTGGTTCTCCATATGCAAGAGTCTAGCAGGCTGGTTCTGTGTCAACAGTCGTTACCACAGCTACTCTGTAATAATCAGGGAATGTTTGGTGTTGCACGTGTTCCCTCGTTGACATTCTGTGTGCTCAACGTTTTGTTTGGCAGGTTAAAATGAGTGTGGATGGACAAGAAGTGCTGAATCAGAGGCTGCCCAGCCTCAGGGCATTGTGGGAAAGTACCAGTTTCCAGCTGGAGCGTTTGCAGTCCAATGAGGCGTGCGTCAGACAGGAAGAGGAAGGACTGGCCAAGAGAACACAGCCCTATTTCAAACTGAACTTTGACCCCTCGGAGACGCCCAGCGTTAACCAACTTGGTACGATTGGACACGTCATGGGGTGGCCGTTATCAGCTTTGTTGTTGTTTACAGCTGTCTCTAGTTCTCAATATTGAGGGGCAAGGTGCATGAATATTGAGTTTAAACAGAATTTCCTTGTGTTTGGAGTGTGTTCAGATTTAGAAGTCCTTTTAAAGAATGTCTTGTCGCTCTGTCCTTCAGGGTCAAGACAGCCTCGTGTCGCTGTAGTCCGGGAGGAGGGCAGCAATGGAGACCGAGAGATGGCCGTGTCCCTTCACATGGCTGGCTTCGAGGTGAACACCACACACAGTCTCATCTGCAGTCTCGATGAAGCCTGTGACCACCCGTCCACCCTGTACCACCACAGGAACACAACCTAACAACCTAACCCTGTACCACCACAGGAACACATTCTAACAACCTAAATGTGGTCCCTATCTGATGCGTGTATCCGGCTGTCGTCCTGTGTCTCCACCTAGGTGTGGGATGTCACCATGCAGGACCTCTGCTCTGGCTCTCTGACCCTGGAGCCTTTCAAAGCCTTGGTGTTTGTCGGAGGATTCAGCTACGCCGACGTTCTGGGATCAGCTAAAGGTGCACACACACACACACACACACACACACAGACACACACACACACCCCCCGCTAGGATACATATCTCTGCACACACATGCGTCTCACCCCTAATGCTGTGTGTGCTGGGTCTTTTCCCCTAGGCTGGGCTGCCACTGTGGCCTGCAATCCCCAGGCCAAGGCGGAGTTTGAGCGCTTCCGTCGTCGTGAGGACACCCTGAGTCTGGGCGTGTGTAACGGCTGCCAGCTGCTGGCCCTGCTGGGCTGGGTGGGAGAGGGGGAACGCGGAGGAGGTGAGAGACTGAAGGAAAGATTAATAAAGGCTGAGGTGGAAAGTCTTAAAGAGTTTTGAAAAATGTACGACCCATATTCAGGGGTATATATGTGGTAGGCTAGTTGATATTTCTTTAAACTTACACTGTTGAACTCTTCTGATTGTCTGTATGTGCTCTCCACAGAGTCAGAGGTGGTGCTGACTCATAACAAGTCTGGTCGCTTTGAGTCCCGGTTCGTGAGCGTGGGCATCCAGGCCTCCTCCTCTGTCTGGCTCCGTGGCATGGAGGGCTCAGCCCTGGGAGTGTGGGTCGCACACGGGGAAGGTACGAGACATTACCGTCTATCATAACCGGGTATGGAGAGGGGCTTTCAGTGGGGTTGCACACTGGTCAATGAGTGGGTATCTGTGCTGTGGTATAATGTATAACCCAAACCAGTATAGCTGTGTTTTTTTTGGTATGGGCTGTGTTTAATCTTCATCACTCCCTCGTCTTCCTCCAGGTCTGATGCAGTTCCGCTCCCCTCAGGCTTTGCAGCGTACCGTCTCTGGGGCCATGGCCCCCCTTCGTTACCTGGACGACCAGGGCTCCCCTACGGAGGAGTACCCTCTGAACCCTAACGGCTCTCCCCAGGGCCTGGCAGGGCTGTGCTCCAGGGATGGGAGACACCTGGCTATGATGCCCCATCCAGAGCGCTGCACCCTGGGCTGGCAGTGGCCGTGGGCACCCCGGGACCTACGGCCATCTCTAAGCTCCTCGCCCTGGCTACGCATGTTCAGGAACGCTGTTTCCTGGTGCAGCAACTAAACTCAGCTGTATTGTCCTGTTGCAACTACACTGTACTATTGAAATGATTTTGTTATGCTGTCCGTTTCTAAAATTATAACATGATTAATGGGCACTAAAACATGTTTACATGGGCAAATGTAATGTTCACTCCTTCACTCAGTACACCACATATTGTTTGTGCTATGCTACGTTTGTGGTATCTGTTACGTTAGGCATGTTGTCTGATATGTGTTTTGCAAGTGATACATTCCAGAAGACATTAATCACTGCACCTTTGGTCCAAAGTTTTATGCCTATAAATAAACTTTCCATGAAACATTATTAACACAGAGTCCAACTGTCCTTGCTCTAGTGTAACTAAACATTATTATTGATGAACTGCTGTGCTCAACTGACAGGTTTTTAAATGTATTAAATACAGTATATAACATTTATAAATGTGAAGATGTGTTGTAAATGTGTGTTCATGTTTATTATGAAATTGGGAGTGAAGATGTTTCATATAATAAATACTTTTAATAGGATTAACAAAAACAAAACATTTACAGTCTCAAGTATTTACAGGGTAATTTTACAGTACTACTGACATTTAGATCAGTATTTCTGGGTGAACCACGGACCTAATTGTGGAGGAATACAAAGTGATGGCATGGTGTCGGGATAAAAAAACCAGACCCAAACATTAGTTGAAAGATTATTACATAGACAGCAAAGATGACCACCATGTTCTCTCAGGTGAGTACATTCTGTACAGGCTGTGCCCTGTTTAACTCAGCCCGTTCCTGTTACTGGAAATGTTCCTACTCTAATTTATTATCCCATCTCCATTTCCCGTCACCAAATGATAAAGGCACTGTTAAAGAGGTATGGCTGTTGGTAATATATTACCATTGCATCACCAAACCGTTGGTTTTGAAAAGTTGACCTTGAGCCCACACAAAAGTTCACATTCTAAGCTTGCTGACCCAGTTCAGCCAAGCTGTAATTCTGGGAGGAATCCAAAAAAGGATGCCAATAAATGTGACCTCAACCTCCAACTATTGATTACTCTGCCCACGTCTAGTCCCCCAGTACTCCTTGAGCGTTTACGGAATGGGATACAGAGTCTCTCCTCTCTGGCACCATCTGCTGGTTGATGTTGATAACACAGATGAGGAGGAGGAAGACTACCACCAGGTCATCCAGGACCCCTAGGAGGCCAGAGAGGGAAGGGTCTGCTTCCAGAGGGGCTGTTGGTGAGACAGCCTGCTCCAGAGTGGGAGAGGAGAAGGACATCAGTGTCCCCAGACAGCACAGGACCACCCTGATGAAAAAGAGCCACACCAAGCCACCCATGGTGCACAGGCCACGGGCCAGGAGTTGCAGGAACAGGGGTGCATCACAGAGGTAGTCTGTCACCTGGGAAAAAAAGGAGGAAGGAGACAATGGTATCGTAGGTGATCTTGTCTTTTATTATGCAAATGCTGTGATCTAATCTAATAAAAATATGAGGCTGGCTGTGGGTTGTTGTGGCTTTAAGATCCATTCGTGTTCCGTGCATACTCTGCGTGCTCCTCACCCGCCAAGGAGCTCCAGAGTAACGTTTGTTGTAGTCTGTGATTTCTTCCAGAACCTTCTTCTCCTGTCTGTCAGACCGACTCTCGCTGAAGAGTCGACAGAGCACACTGACCTGAGAGAGACACACAGATAAAGAAAGGGAAGATACCATTTAGCTACCGCCCCTCCGTCTATAATTAATGTATCAGTAAGAGAAGTCTCGTTTTCTGTACCTTCTGCCTGCAAAGAGGGCAGCTGATTGCGTCAAGCCAGGAGCCATGTCTCCAGTAGGAGATCAGACAAGGAGCTGGGGGGGACGAAAACACACTTCATTCATATATACACACACAACCAGACACGCTCGGGATCATTAGGTTCCATGCTTTTGAGTCATTATCACCTTTGTATGGCATTCGATTTTATCATGACCAATTTGATCGATGCGATAGGAGCAAACTTAGACGGATGTGAAAATGATACAGACGATACACAGAACAGGGCTCAACAACAATGCAGTGAACGTAAACGTGCATATATCACTGGGTTTTACTTTGTTGTCATTGCTGCAACGTTGTTGGTATTTGCAAGGTTGTAGTGACATGGCCTTCACCATCAAGTAATCATCAACAGTGTTAAGCTATCTGTGGGTGTGTGACCGAGGGTGAGAATGCAGAAGACGGTGAGGGAGAGGGGGGCATAGGGGTAAGTAGGTCAGTTGTAAGGGTTTTTGTATCAGCTGACTACATTACCAGCAGGTAGGTGAACTAAAGTAGGAGCCAACCAATGTGACTTTTGATGGTTGGGTTTAAATACTTTAAGTTTACAACCTACATTTGTACTTTAGGGAAGACAACATGGCCTGTTGTCTAATATTTGAGAGCCGAGTCCAAAAGCTTATTAAATTAAGAAAAGGGAGATTGTTCGTCAAACCGTTCATGACAAATAACAGTGATCACTTTGGTAGCGATCCCTTTAATGAAATTTTTTGGCAGTCAGGTCAAGATATTAGGCAAAAGAAATAGTATGTGTTCATAAAAAGACAAATATATTGTTAAACATTTTAAATAAAGTAAACATTTTTTTTTATAAAAGGTCATTTGCAGTGTAAGCTGATCTCTGACAAGTTTGCCGTTACCTTTAGGTTACCCTGACTGAGCCCACATGAGCTGTATAATTAAGAGAGCACTATGCTGGGGTAACCATGACAATGGTTAAACATTAAACCCTCTCAGACGGACAGGTTTCAAGGCTTTAGTATCATGAGTAAAGGCACATGAGTGCTGAATGGGTCATACGTCCCGTGATGTAGTGACAGCTAACTGGCCAGTCTAGACTAATAAATGACTGAAACCCGGAAAGAACATCTACCTGTGTGGAGAAAGTTCAATTATGTCATTTACGCTTCACTCCGCTGCCCTTTACAGCTTCAGGAACTATCTTACCACAGAAAAGATGGCCACAGTTGGTCTGCACGGGGAAGATGGCAGTCTGCAGGCACACCGGGCAGTGCCAGTCTTTGTGCCCCACAGGTGGACAGAGATGGGCAGAGTCCTGGTGGGGGGATAGGAGAAGAGGAAGAGTGGGAAAGTGAAGGTTGAGAGGAGAGGAATATTTATGTTACGTTCAATGACAATGAATTGACTTTTTCCTGTGTTACTGTGAACTAATCAGGCTTGACCAAACAAGGGAATTCAATAAATCAAAAATGAATACAATGGTTTAAAGTCCATTTCCTTCAAGTTTGAGACAGTTTGCTAAGGTTTTTGCTTGCTTGAGTACATACAAAAATTGTGAAGCAAAGCATCATATAAGGATCTAATGAGTAAATTATTTTTAAGTAAATTGTCTTAAATAAGTAAATCATCTTAAAATAGCACAACCAAAGTGTATTTGGCAAGCAGTAGTAGTATTTGAGAATATTTCTTCAGATTGTGGCCATTAAAGAAAGTATAAATATACAGAATTAATTCAGAAATCATCCCATTGCAATCATCCATTTGAACAGGGAAAACTGATTATTCATACAACAATTCAACATTGTTCAGTTTTGAAATTATTTTTATGACTTACCTATGTTCTACAGGCATTTTATTGAACTGGCTGGACAGTTTGACTGATTGTTAGAGTCTGTGTGTCTGTATCAGTGTTTGTTTTTATGAGTGTGACCTTACCATGTAGTAGTTCATATGGGGTAGTGGGGCTGGCGGTTCTGTGCATGCTGCATTAGACTCTGGATCCCCATGACCTACTGGGACCTCAGGCAGGGGATGGCCTTGTCTGTAATATAAAATGCCATTGATTACCACTAATAAAACCATGGGTAGGATAAACACAGCATTAATAACCACGCCTAGTCTATTTAGTTGACAGCCAGCGCACAAAATCTGTCAATCTGTGACCATCGGTCTGTTTGGTTTAGCTCTTAGTGATAAATATCCTTATGGCTGCTATACTTTCTTCTTTAACTGCAAATGGCTATTATCCATGTTTCCAATTAGCAGGTAGCTTGACATTTAAGCATAAACACTGATATCCATCAGAAGTGAAAGGCTAAACATACATCAGCGACCAATGTTTAGCCATGTAAACACCAAACAGGACACTAGAGCCCCTACAGTAGACAGTTGTAAGGAACCAATACGTTATACAAACGCAGCACCAGTACATCTGGACATACCTGGGAAGAGAGCCGTGGTGGGGTATCATAGTTGGTGTCTGGAGCGGTAGATAGTCAATGGATAGATACTGTGGAGAACAAGGCGTTATGTCTCCTAGAGAAGCAAGTAAAAGACGTGCAGCTGGACAGCATCCCAACTCTAAATAAATCTACCGAGTGGGTTAATAAGTAACCAGACCTTCCAACAACAGCCTGTCTGCATGTGTGTCTGAGGGCAGAAAGAATTAATCGTAATTGTTACTAGAGTTGACAGTATACCAAATTAAACGTAATATTCACAACTTTAGCAAACAAAGTGTATAGCTGAGTGTCTTAGAAAAACATGTGGATGGTACAAATTTATGAAGTTAATACATTAGTATTAAAGTATTGATAACTCTACAAGCAGGAAGCATTGATGTGACCACTCCCACCTACTGGTCTGGACAGATGTATTTTGTGTCATCTGGGTTTCCGAGTAGATAGATGACTCCGCCCAGTGGCACCCACACTCAGTCCAACCCAGAGCCAACCACACCAATGATTTACCCAGCATTGATTCTGTTTCAAGCCCTGCCCCACATACTTACTGACATTATCTTAAAACACCAATTGTGAAATACCCATTTTTCCCCAATAACCTTGGATTCCCATCTTCGGGCATTGAAGGTAGATTATTTACAATGAAAATCATAAAATTCATAAAATTGCATGAACACATGATAAGAGACCAATTCATAGAGTAAAAGGGACGTGGGAGTCTTCATGAACTCAACTGTGTGTCAATTGGTCTTTCTGGAATGGCTCCCAAAGACCTCCTGCCTTTTCCCTGGAGAAAATATCCCAGCAAATATTTACACAGGCATTTGCCTACCACAGATCCCCCAAAAGTAGAGGGTCAAACTGCAAGAAAATGTCTAAAAATAGCTGGAATCGATCGCTCACGACCCACAATTATCAGGGTCAGGAGTTGAACTAAATAACCATGCATTTGATCATTTAGGCCATATGACTTATTTAAAATTGACATATTGGTGATTAAGAAATGGCTAATGAACAAAGACACACATTTAACAACTGATTACCATAAGTTCAGGTTACAGACAGTACACAACAATATATTTTGCTCACATGCTATAACATTAAATCTCTATAAATGTGTGTCTGTCTCTCTCTCTCTCTCTCTCTCTCTCTCTCTCTCTCTCTCTCACTCTCTTAGTTGATAGTAAAAAATGCAGAAAAAATAACAACAATAAAACTTAATTTTAGATGATAACAGATGATCAGAGAATCACATGACAGTGCTACTATTTAGTACCTTGGAACTCTTGATTGTTGCAATGGAACAATGTGAGATTGCCTAATGCCAGAGAAAAGTTAATCATTTATTTGTATCATTACTGTAAGAGCTTTCAAAACAAACTTTTACACAGCGGGTGTAACACATGAACCGTAAATGCCTAAATGTAATAATTTATATATAATATAATATAACTTAATTTACGTTATGTATGTATGACAAATCTCTCTCTCTCTCTCTCTCTCTCTCTCTCAAGATAAAAATTTATAGAGATGTAATGTTATAGCATGTGAGCAAAATATATTATTGTGTACTGTGAGAAAGATTACAACCTTACTTATTTTTTTCTTAATATTCCCTCTGCCGTTGACTAACTAGTTATAAAGCTACAACTAGTTATAAAGTTATAAAGCTACACGTATTGCTAAACCTGCCCACCGATACATATACCGACCACATACCAAACATAACTATTCAGAAAATAATTAACAGAGTAAAGGCAATAAACTACTTGTTAGAATGAAATGCTACTGAAATCATGGGGCGTAAGCAAATGACAAAGCTCCCAGTTTCCCCTATATGATTGGCTCCCTTTCTGTTTCAACAACCATCAATCAACCCAGATCTTACATATTATTGGTCATATTCCTCAAAATGCCATTGGTTTTTTTTTATTCCACGGTCTTGCGCTTTTTCAACGAGTGAATTCGGCGATCAGTCTCAATGGTCTCAACGACAAACACCAAAACATGAGAAGCCTGCAATTCGCGTATAACATGCGGTGAATTCACTGCGCATACACACATAATAACTGAGACACTGCGCTTTTGACGTTAGAAATCAATCCCCCGCAGGTGAGGTCAAATGCAGTGGAAAGTCGAAAGGCTTTTATGACAGGTGGACGAAATCTGGAAAATCAGACGTTGAAGTAATGGATGGTAACACAACAGTGTTGTGTGAAAGTCTTATCGAATGGGTAAGTTCATAGCATGATTGCGTATTTAGAGCTTTTTCATTTTAAGACAGTGTGAAATTCAACCGATGTTTACCTGTTCGCAGGTAGCATAGCCTACCCGCTCGCTCTCTGTCCCCGGTGTATCTACCAGGAAATAGGAGGCATATGGGAATAATACAAAATTGAACGAACACGACAACTACTTTTAAAATGCATGTCATTTTAAATTACATGAAGAAAATCAATATGATTGAATGCAGCTAGATCAAAATAAGGCAACCCGATTCCAACATTCTGTAGATCATGTAATCGAACGGGGTATTTACTACTAAAACCGTTTGTAATCCAGAGATATAAAGATAACAATATACAATTCAGTTGACCCTCATCCGATTTACGTGGCTAAGCTTATTAGCCAGAAGATATTTGTGGAATGTCGCTCTTTCAATCTTTAGTTATGCAATCAGCCATTATGACACATTTCGTTTACAGTGTTAAATGCTATCATTTCATGAACTGATTTGCTCAAATCATTTGGATTGGAAGACAATGTATTGTAACTATGCTACAACTTGCCTTTATATGCACCGATATACCGAAGTACATTAAGATTTGGTCACACATAATTCGTTCCACACTGGGCTACTAGCATTGCACAGAACCAGCCATTTCAACGCTGAATAAAATTGTGACAAATAGCTAACCCAAAGACCTGCAGGGAGGTTAATGTGAAGCAAAGGTGGAGTTGCTTTTTACCTGACACCATTGTGGCTGGAGATTGAATTATTCAAAACTCCAAATTGGCCGTGTGACTGCCTCCAGCCTCGCTGAGTTAATGCACACACATTCTTCCCCACCTCTGACATGGTATGTAGTTAGTAATAATAATAATAGATTTCTAGACACTCAAGGTCACTTTACAATAAACACAAAGTACACAGCTGCATGTGGCAGTATGTCAGTAGCTGGTCTGACTGTAGTACTCCTCAGCAACAGTAGCACAATCTGTATTGTTAATCATTCTGCCCTTGTCTGACACCTTCTTTTCTTTCTTATCACAACCAACCCCTCTCACAAAAGGCTTTGCACTGATGTGTCTCCATGCCACATGGTCCGTTACCTTGGTTCCCCTCTTTAAATATGGTGTCCTTGGCATGCCTCTCAGCCCTGTCTCCCGTTGACCCCCCTTTCCATTCGTCACCCCAATGTTTCATGTAGCTACAGACCTTCAACACACCCTCACCCTGCAGGACAGTGGATGAGCTGACCACCGGAGTGGCAATGTCACAGGCGCTGCATCAGATGTGAGTGAACGCGTGCGCGCGCGCACACACACACACACACACGCACACACACACACACACAGGCCCTCCTGTCCCATCAATCACATATAGTATATGTCTATGCTGCAGAAACGTTATTAATTTATAGTCTGTCTATGCTTGGGCTGAATATTTCATACAGACAGGAGCCAGGAGTTTTAGACCAGTCAGGGAATTGCAGGTCAAACTAATTCAAGGTGCAGAGACTGAGTCATGGATGACACTGTCCAAGCTATTCATGACCACTCATTCTTATTTTGGTACAAGTGAGTAATTGGACACTTTAAATTATAGCCGAGCATTGCCCATGGTGGAAATGTGTAGGAGATTATGTGTACAGAAAAGTAATTGTAATTCTTTACATGTACATGGATTTTGCGATTATTTCTCTGTTTGATATAGGCCTTACTTAACACAATACTAATATATTTTAGATACAACTTAAGCATTTATTCAAAGCGTAACTGTATTGTTCCATTGATTAGTTCATGGCCTAGTTTGAAAGTGTCGATGTGTTCCGCCATTTACAGAGACCCTGCCTGGTTTAGCGAGGGATGGCTCGGTCGAATCAAAGAAGATGTGGATGACAACTGGAGGCTGAAGGTACGCCAGTCACCTGTCCGTCTCCCATCCTTCGTCCTCACTCTCTCCCACTTCACTCCTCGTTTGACCTACATTCCCACACCCTCTTCTCTTCACTTCCTTTTCCTCACTGACCTAAAACCGTGTAACTGGCAGTGCTAGCCTGTTGGCTCGCTCTGCCACAGAAACACGCTGATTGCTTTGTTCCAGTGTGCTACAACGTTTAACGTGGTTATGAATCAGTCATCCTTGTCATATTGGTATGTGAACGTTGTGGTGGTTTCAGTGCGTCTGTTGCCTCTTGCTCACATTCATAACACATTTCCATAGATGAACAACCTTAAGAAGATATTTCAGATGATGGTGGATTATTACAATGAGGTGAGTGTTGTGATTATACCGTCCTCCCTCACTGTGCATTTATGAAGTTTGTTGTGTACGTGGTCGGGAAGGTGGATTTGAATTGGTTTGTGACCTTTCTCTGTGTGGTTAGGTGCTGTCCCAGCAGATCTCTGACTTCCCCCGACCAGACCTGGCCAAGGTGGCAGAGCACTCAGACCCAGTGGAGCTGGGGAGACTGCTTCAGCTCATACTGGGCTGTGCAGTCAACTGTGAACGCAAACAAGGTACTGTCAAAGCCTGTCCACACTCAATATGGAGGACAAACACAAACGGCCGCACGCACGCATTGGACTCGCAAAGACCCCCTGGGGAGACGTTAAGCAGGCGGTGATATTAAAAGACAGCGTGTGAGTTTCTGAGGGCAGCAACAATGCCTCAGTGTTGTCGTGCCAAGGCCACTGTCACTCTGGATGAAGAAGCAACGATGCCAGAGAGAGAGAGAGAGTACCATATTTTGGTCATTTGATAAGGAGAGAGCACGCCAGAGAGTACCATATTTTGTTCATTTCAGAAGGAGAGAGCATGCCAGAGGAACGGTTTATTCAAATGTTGTCTGGGAATTTCATTTACATTTTTCTTTTTTCTTTTTTTTTTTTACCTCAGAGTACATCCAGATCATCATGACCCTGGAGGAGTCCGTGCAACACGTTGTCATGACAGCCATCCAGGAGGTGAGGATGCTGTTACAGGTGTTGGGTGGAGCCTATTCGCCTTCGCCATTTTGGACTTGATTTCCTGTGTCGCTGTGGTTGAGGATGCCTTGGTGGCCTTGTGTCTATCACCCAAACCAACTGGTCTGTTCTCCCCCTCAGCTCATGAGTAAAGAGACCATGGCCTGCTTTGGAGTGGAGCCTGCGTTGCCTGGAGACGTGGATGAACGGGTCAGTGGCCCTAAAACGGACGGTTTTTCCATAAAGATAGAAACGTCTCTCTGTTTTTATGTCTATAGTGGTTGTGTTAAATGGCTCCCTCTAGAGTCAGAGAGCTAATAATAATAATAATAATAATAATAGATGTAATTTATATAGCGCTTTTACAGGTGCTCAAAGACGCTTGAGCTAAACCAATACGGTCAACTTAGCTTTGCCTTCAAAAGGATCCTCGGCCTGTGGACTGCCTATCTCGTGTTTGGCAACTCACTATGGTACTAGATGCAGATGTTCATGCTGTCTCTCCCCAATGTCTCACTATCGACGTATTTCCTGTCTCCAGCTGAAGAAGGTGATGGAGGAACAGGCAGCCTTGTTGTCCGAGAAGGAGGAGCTAG
>JAVQIZ010228235.1:0-14317 GCA_036023535.2 Galaxias brevipinnis | reverse complement strand
GTCTTCTTTTTCATATTTTTTTCCTGATTGGCTGCTGACAACTGAATAAGGCTGGCCATGCAAGAGGACAGTTTTGTGAGATCTGAAATGTTCAGCAACAAACTGTTTATTATAATTTTTTCGGCGCGTCTATTATGTCACACCAGTGCCTTCCACGACTACTGATGACGTATAAGGATCATCAAGGGTTTTCCCAATTCGTAGGGCCAGATTTCAACCCTTACCCCTTGTGACTTCATTTCGAGGGGCAAGTCAAAAAGTAAAACGAATATAAGCAATTGGGATTGGGCCTTAGTTTCCAGTTACCATTAGGACTAGCCATGGATTCACGCTTCTGCAATGAAGGACAGCATTGGAGACTGGAGCATAAACTAGGAAATTCATGGCTAGGAGTATGACATTTTTGACAACATGTGGATGACTGTTCATGAGGCTTATGATTTGTTTGTATGTTTATTTGGATCCACCATTAGCTACTGCACAGCAGCAGCTATTCTTCCTGGGGTCCACAAAACGTACGTACATATTGTGACAATGCAACACATTTCAAAAAAGAAAAGAAAAAAAACAACACAAACAACTACGCCTACAGTTTTGACCCAATTAATTCCATTCCAGTGCCCACAAGTCTTGGGTATTGCAGTCTATTGCGCTTACATACAGCTAAGTGATCGTTTCCTGTGTTATTTTCTTCTTATTTTTAATCAGTGTTTTGTACCCATGCATTGAAATGAATAGAGAGCGCAGTTGTTCGATCTGTGTGGTTGTGGCGCTCATCGTTCAGTCTTGTTAGATATAAACTTATCTGGAACAAGTTATATAAGTGTTTACAGTAGTTACTCTATTGAAGTGTTGGAGAAATAACGATGGTGTATCTGGTTATGGATCTAGATCTTGTTTCGGGAATACAGCTGTTAGGATGAACAGAAGATATTGCATTACATTGTCATAAAATTCATTCTAATAAAATAGATTAGTCCATTCCGCATGAACCGTGCCTTCATAATATCGTCCATTTCCCATAAACTAGGTTTATTACTACAATATGATTCTTGTAATTAATAGTGTGTTGAAATGCACGTGAAAGAAGAAAATAATGTAATGAAGTTATAATGACCAAGCTGTTACAGGAAGAATATTACAAAGCGCTATTTGGCTGACCCTTGATCCACTTCTTTTAAGCTCTACTGTCATTGTGGATAAGCTGAGTGATTTTAATACTTATTAAATTAATGTAATACATGTGCAAACATATGGAGCTTAGAGAACAAAAATAAAACCAAAATTAAACGTTTGTAGGCTACTTAGTCATCGTATTTATCTGCCATTAAATTATGATGAAGCAGCACTGCCAATCTAGCAGCAGCGGCGCCATAAGGACTACAAGAATGGGGGGTGCAAGAAGGTTTTTTTCCCGTTTAATCTGGGGTTGTGTCATGCACACCTAACGCAAACTCATAATGGATAGGCCTATATCTATTCTGATTTTAGTTAATTATGGGTGTTGGTCTCTCCTCAGAAGGTTTGTAAGCTATTCAACAGAAAATTCACATTTTCATTGTTTGTTATAATAATTTTTTATGAACGTGCTATATTGTAAAAAGTTATCAGATCAGATCAGTGTTGACACATAACTCATGAACTGCATACAAATCGGTATTAAGCATAAAGCCTAAAAGCTTAAAAGCTTGCTCATTCGTAATATGCTAGCCGCTCTTCACATGTGTGAGCAGATAATTATGTAGGTCTAGCCTATATGGCGAACTCATAAACCTTGGCCCAAAAAGTTACCAACCTTAGCAATGCAACAAGCAAACAGCACGGAATGGAGTGCCAAAACAGCATGGAGTGCTTAAACAAAAAATAAAACTGCTGGTCAGATTGCTTAAGCGAAATGCAAATCCTTACACAAGCTGTATGTGCACGTCAGTGGAATACAGTGACAATGGGAAGGCAAAACGCACCCCCTCATCCCACACAAAAGAAAACAAAAGCAGAGTAGGGGATGCAAAGATCCCATGGCCTCCCCAGTTCCGGCACCACTGCAGCAGTAAGTACCCCCTGTAAACAAATAGGGTCTGGACTGCAGTGCACTTGTGCGCGCTAATTAAGCAATTGTAAAGGTCATGTTCAAGTACCCCAAAGTGGAATGCAATAGAGCTGAGTCGATTACATTTCAAGGTTGGCTGGATTAGATTGACATAAATTCAGCATACATTTTTTTTTCAGATTCAGATTCAGCTATGTGAAAACAATTTAACAAAAATTTTGCTTTTCATTTTGACATGTATCCTGCACGTCACTAACTAAATTTAATGTTATGTGAGAATTGTATTTCATGTTAGAATTGTATTTCATGTTGTCCAACCGATTGCATTTTAAAAGAGGCATGGGTTCTGCATTATAAACCTCCGTTGTTTTTGATGGTGAAATTGGGATTATTGAGCAGCTCCGGGACAAGACGGTAGTCAAAGTAGTGGCCCTGTATTGGTAGGTCTTTGTCAACTGCACTGATGGTCTGTATCACCTGTAAAACCCAGAGAGAGAGAGAGAGAGAGAGAGAGAGAGAGAGAGAGAGAGAGAGAGATATAAAAAACGACCAAGACCGTAGGGCACCAAGCCCTTAGCAGGACATATCTAATGATGTGATGCGTCAGTGATGACGCACACATATTGCTATCAGGAAGTCATATTCTTCTTCTTTTTATTAGGCCAATTTTTGGCGCCCTAACTACGCCTGCAGTTTTGACCCTATCGATTCCATACCAGTGGCAACAGGTCTTGGGTTATGGTGTGCAGTGCGCTTGCATGTAGCTAAGCGATCGGTTCAGGTGTTATATTTTTTACAATTTTTAATCGATTTTTGCCCCTATTGAAATGAATGGGTATAGAAAACCACAGCCCCCTTGCCGTGAGGAAAACAATTAATTAACTGTGCACATTAGTCATACTAGTAGGCTACTGGCAACAGGACTTCACTTACCACAGACGTTGTACTTATTTATAACAGCAGGAATTGTAAGTGGCTTAGTCTCAACAGCATTGGATTTACTAGAGTATGTTGTATAACAGCAGTAATTGTGAGTGGCCTACTCTCAAATCAAATGTTTTTGTTGAGTAACAGGGCTAAGGGTCTAATGTGAATGAAACGTAAAGGCTAAACGGGGCTAGCTAACTAGCGTTTTAGCTTTATTGTGTATATAGATAAGTTTCTAATTTAGTTTGTTTAATATAAACTTAGGCCAGTTCACCAGTTTTGAATCTATTGCTTTCATTCTTGTGCCAAAATGTCAGGCATAATAGTGTGCGTGTATATAACTAAGTGATCGGTTCACGTGTTATATTTTGAATTATAATTTTAATCGGTTTTGCCCTTATTGAAATTAATGGGGAGAGATTGTTCACGGGCATATACCGCTATCTAGCGTCAATGTTATATATTTGCATGTTGTTATGTTTGTATACTGACTATATGTATTGACCATTACGCCAAACCCTAGTTGTTGGAGAAATAACGATGGTGGATCTAGCTAGCCAAAGAGTTAATGCTAAAAGGTCCACCGTGACTATGAACACTGTACTCATTGACTACCTTAAGCGCATGGTAGGACCCAACCACAGTGCTCGAGCTTGAACTATGGCAGGGTTATGTGGAATGCATTGTCAGTGAAAGCCGGACCTTGTTAAAAATTAAACCAAACGGTAGTACCTCATTATCGTATGTGTCAACCATTATATTATGATGAAGCGGCACTGCCATTCTAGCAGCAATAAGCGCCCCCAGTCAACAAACATGGTATGGACCGCAGTCTGCTTGTGCTGTAGGGGCAGGTTCTGCACGCTAAGGTAGTCAGTTCAATAACTGCAACGTATCACATCACATTAGGTCAGGGAAATGCATTTTCTGGTTATGATAGTTAGCTAGTTCACATTTGCGAGGAGAACATGCCATTAAGTCCTACTAGTTTGAGATTATTATAAACAAGGCGTTATATTTGCCATATGTGACCCCTGGTGTCATCTGGGTTAATGGGTTGGGTTTCTCTAATTACCTTTATCTGGAACACCTGGGGGGAGGGTCGTGGGCTATTTAAGCCACAGGTGCAGAGGACTCACTTTCTCTGCTCCTCCTTCTAGGCATCCATTTTGGTTTGTGTTGTGTTTGCTTATGCCACAGTTACCTTATGCTTTCATGCACCCTTCAACACCTACACTCATACCTACACTCGCACCCATCATTTAGCAGTACACATACTACTGACGTTGCTGACACTCACACACCATCCTTCAATTAGTTAGTGTTTGGTTGATTTTTGGTTAATAAATTTACTTCTGTTAAACATTCCCTCATGGTGTGTCTCCCTTTTGTTATGGCCACTTGAGCCGGTTATAGCACCATACTTTAGGCTTCCTTTTTTTTTTTTTATCTGTTATTGTAGGTCATATCATCATGCTGTATGTATGAGATTAATTGGAATTTAAAATGTGACCTGATTAATGTCACCTTTCTCATTTTGAATCTTCATAAACCACTGGGTGTCTAGAAAGGTGTCTATAAATTAAATGTATTATTATTATCATTATTAATATTATTATTGTATGCAAATCCTCTGAATGAGGTTGAGTGATGTAAAGGAGCATGCAAAGCAGTTATCCTGGGATCTTTGGCAAGGTGATGCTTTGTGCTGTCTGGACTCCAGACTCTGGAGGATACATTAAAGATAATCTTATCTTATACTATTCTCGACTGATCAATTCTGACTGTGCTCCCCAGACCTTTTTCACATTGCATATAAATTGTTACTTGACCGATGTGTTTTTTGTTCTTTTACCTGACCAGGTTTGCCATTTTCACACAGGAAGGCTTCATAGCCTGTTGTAAACTCTGGAGCGTTGTCATTAATGTCCAGTACTCTTATAGCAACGATGGCTCTGGATATCTGGCTATGGTTTCCTTTACAGAAAGAGACAGAGAAACATACATTTAAAAGTGCTGTTAGGAACAGGGACTAAATTCTGATTTGATCCAAACAACAGGTAAATTTCTTCTTTTTTTAAAGTCACTCTACTTTGACGGAAATGGCTTCTTGTCTATCTCTCCCAGAGTTTAAGTTGTATTGAGAATGCTAAACAGGATTCTGGGGACCAAAAGAAATATCACTCAAAAGAGGTTTGTGAATCCCCTGCACTAATTCATGTTCAAAACATAAGGGCTAAAACAGCGTATTAATAGATCAGTGCAGTCTAATGATTTTAAGTCCTAATTAAATTAGGTTATTTTGTAATTATTCATTGCTGGTAACTGACAGTCCCTTTGAGAGCCTTTTGTAAGCAATTCTTGTAAATTGGTGTTGCAACTGCTAACTTTTAGAGCAATTACCTAGCTACTTGTTTTGGCCACCAAATGTTATCTCTGCAATTGACACAGTACTTTTTGCTTAAATATACTCATCATATCAACTGATTTATTTCACATTGAAATTATGGTGGTAAAACATTTTATGCTAGGATTAGTTACTGACAGTCTGTTATACGGCATATAAGCAGGGGGCTTGACCCATAGTCCGCATGCACCCTGGACAGTGCCAACTCATCCTGAAGTCCCTTTTCATCAGATGGGATTCCTGCTCCTTAGACAGCGCCTGGAGGCCTGGCACAAGGACATTTTATTCAATCATTGTCTGAACACAAGGGGACCAGCTGCACTAAGTTAGGACAATAAGATGTCCCAGCATAAAAGGTAGGCAGCTCTACAGAAGGGCTGTATACCTGTGAGTGTGACCATCTCTTGTTTTTGTTTTACCCTAACAAGAGAGTGAAGACATAACCCTCCACAGCCAGAGGCTTACTCAGCGCTGCTATACTGGACTTTCTGGCACGTTTTCTGCACATGTTTTAAAGGAACGAGAAGGATGGGACTCAGACAAGTGGTTCAGCCTCACAAGGGATGCAACACAGACCTACTATGACCTCCACTCAATGGAAACCTGAGAGTGGTAGAGACCGACACTGGTCAGACATGGGATGGAAAAGTAGCCTGCATGCTACACTGATGACGCCAGCATTCTCCAGACCAGGGCCTGTCGTTACAACCCACCCCAGCACCTGGAAAGATCCAGGAGGACTTTATGCTTACACACCCTAACCCAGAAACTTCACCACATAGCCGTTGATGCTTGAACCTAAATGCCCGAGGTTTGAGAAAATGTACTGGGCCCCGGATAAACCCCAGATGGCTGCCTGGACAAAACACTGCCGTGAGGTGACCATTTAGGGCCCCTAACCCTATGCAGCCTGGTTGGGCAAACACACAGGTAATGAGCCTGACACTGGAGAGACAGGCAACAAAGGTCAGCTTGATACCAACCTAACCCTGTCTTACGTTTCTGTCCATGTGGCATCAAACAGGAAATTTGGCAAGGCACAACACCACGATGAAGCCCTGCTCCGTGGCTGGAGCAAGGCCTGCATACACGAAGGGGCCCCATCATGGGGAAGGTCTACTAACCCAGGGCTACTTTGCTGTGAAGAACGGACTGCTATGTTACCACGCTAAACGCTAAGAAACTCTAATTCCCATCATTAAGAATACCTTTTTGCGGATCGGACTGAACTTGGTGGGACCTTTGCCCTAGTCTGCACGGCGCCAACTATACATCCTTGTCATGATGGACCATGCTACCAGGTACCTCAAAGCCATTCCCTTTCAAACAGCCACGTCCAAGATTATTGCCCATGAGCTGGTGCAACTGGTGAGTCGAGTGGGACTTCCAAAAGACATTCTAACAGACCAACGGACACCATTTCTCTCCAAAATCATGACCTAAGTATGCCGCTTCCTACGCTTCAAATTCCTCCTGACCTCGGTTTACTACCCCCAGACAGATAGACTGGTCAAGTGCTTTACCCTGACCCTGCAGCACATGCTGCGGAAAGTGGTAGCAGAGAATGTTTGTGACTGGAATCCGCTCCTGCCCTATGTGTTCTTTGCACAGCCGGGATTGATGCACCCTTGACAGTACTGACTGGGCTAGTCTTCCAATCACAACATTTCTGGACCTATGGCAATTGGAGAAGACGCAACGAGATGTCAAATCCGTTTTTGCGTAGTTTTAATTTAATATCAAATGATTTAATAAATATAATTATTGATTGCATTTGATATAGTGCTTTTCTAAAGTTCTTTACACTATAGGGGGGACTCACAGTTTGGCCACAGAAGCCATTTTTGCATAAGGCTCAACACACATCAGTGAATGACCTACTGAGAGTCCTAAGGCGCAGGAAAGGAGATTTACTAGCCAATTGAGAGCTGAAGAGACCAGGTTGGGCAATGTAGCCAGGAGAGAGTGGTTGCTCCCTACTCTTTTTGAGAAGTGGTCTGGTCTGCTACAGACCAGAGGGTAGAGTGGCCCCTACTGGTCAACCAACATCACTTCCAGCAGCAACTGGTCTCCCATCCAAGTGAGAACCAGGAACAGCCCTGCTCAGCTTCAGAGGCAAGCCAGATGTCGAATGCAGGGTACTTTTACTGCTGATAACAGTGAAATGTTCTGTTTTTTGGTTGGCAAACTTTCATTAATAAAAATCTGCACAAATTGCCCATTTTACTAAAAGTAACAGATTTAGTGTTGAGAAAAAGGTTTTTATATTTGCTGAGTTGTTACTTACGTGTAACCAGCTGAAGTGGTCAGAAAGTATTTAACGTCATACGGCCGACTTTAACATCCCGCTACTGTAGTGCTTTACAGTGAGCAAATATTTAGCGATTAATATATGGTAAAACGCATTGCCCTTAGATTTTATGTAATCGTTTACTTAAATTAAGCGTAGCCTACAATATTGAAAACTTTAAGGCCTACTCAAATACCAGCAGTCCTGTCAAAGGCAGTCAAAAGGCTCCACAATTCGAGTTAGACAAATGAGAGTACGTCTGCATGCAATTTTATTTATTAGCATACTAGGGAACTACATACTATGTTAGTGAACTGATCTAGTGATACAAATTTTATAGATTTCTAAATTATTCTGAATTTCTAAAATCTTTGGTCGAACATTCAATGTATCACGTTTTCATACCTTGTCTCATCTCATCATCTGTACTGGATCCAATTCCAACTGCGCTGCTAAGTCTTGTGCTTCACCCTCAGTCCTTTTATCACCCAGATTGTTAACCAATCCGTTCAATGTGGCACTGCACCCCCAGCATTTTCCAACCTCCATTTCCTCTCCAAGGTGTTGGAAAAAGTGGTTACTGTGCAGTTCCAAAGCCACTTAACCCTCAACAACCTCTACAAAAAATTCTAATCTGGTTTCCGGTCGGCCCATAGCACTGGAACGGCCTTACTCAGGGTCCCAAATTACCTCTCGCTGGCAGCTGATGCAGGCTCTCCATCCCTCCTGATTCTTATGGACCTTACTGCTGCATATGACACTATCGATCATTCCATCCTCCTAAAGAGTCTCCAGGACACCATTGGTCTTTCTGGACTAGCACTGAACTGGTTTGGACCCTACCTGACTGACAGAACTGAGTTTATCTCTCTCGGGGATCTAACTCCCGGAGACTCCCTGTATCCTGCGCAGTCCCCTAAGGCTCTGTCCTGGGTCCCATCCTGTCAATTTTGTATTTGCTCTCTTTTGGCCGGGTCATCACCCAGCATGGTATATCTTTCCATTGCAATGCTGATGACACACAGCTATACATGAAAATGGCACCCAGTCCATCTGCTGCATGCACTGGCCTGAACACCTGCTTGGAGGAAGTAAGGGCATGGATTAATCATAATTTCCTCCAACTGAAGGGTGGCGAGACAGGCTAAACTGATTGGTACCCCATACCAAGTACAGCCCTCCCCTTAACCCACCTCAGCATAGCTGGCCAGAGCATCTCTCTCTTCTCCTCCAGCTCAAACCTGGGCGTCAAGTTGAATTCGAACCTAAACTTTGACCATATCAAGCAGTCTAATTTTTCTTTTCCACCTCAAAATATCTCCAAACTCCTACCTACCCTCACCTTTCCATTTGCTGAGAAACTCGTCCATGCCTCTGTGTCCTAAAGGCTGGCCTACTGCAACGCACTGATCACTGGGACCTCTGGCAGGAACCTTCAGCGGCCACACTACATACAAAACAGTGCTGCAAGGATCCTCATGAGAGTGCAGAAGTACCAACATATTACTCCAATCATGTCTCCTCTTCACTGGCTCCCTGTCCTCTACAGAATCAACTTCAAAATTATTTTGCTGACCTTCAAATACTCCTATGGCAATGCCTCCTCTTACCTCAAAGAGTTAATCATACCCCATAGACCCTTCCGCTGTCTCAGATATGATTATGATGGTGCACTTCTACACTGCCATCATTGAGTCCATCCTCAGCTCCTCCATCACTATATGGTATACTGCTGCCAATGACAAGGGCAGACTGCAGCTTATTATTTGTGCCGCAGAGAAGGTGATTGGTTGCAATCTGCCAACCCTCCAGGTCTTGTACGATTCCAGGACCCCGAAGTGTGCAGGAAACATTATGGCCAACACCTCCCACCCCGGTCACAATCTGTTTGAGTCACTCCCAGTAGGAGGCTGCGGTCCATCAGGACCAAAACCTCACAGCACAAGATCAGCTTCTTTCCATCTGCAGCCAGCCTCATCAACAGGGCATCAACTCTCACTGACTCTATACCCCCCCAAACACACGATAACCTTATGTAAAGTCTACTCACCCCTATATATGCGTTACATTAACGCACAGCTCTTAGAAAACAATCTTGCACATAGCATATATTCTGTGTACATTATATTTATTGCAAATTTTTATATTTTATATTTCACATTCTATATTTATGCTTTGTGATTTTCAGTACCTGTCTTAACTATGTTTGTTTATTTTGTTGTTTCTTGTTATGCACCATTATATATCATAGCAAATTCCTTGAGTGTGGAAGCCGACTTGGCAATAAAACGGATTCTGATTCTGATCTGGGGATAGCCTACATCTTACCCCCAAAACTAAGCTCCGCTCAATGGGTGACCAGGTGTTCAGTGCTGCAGCCCCCGTCTGTAGAATGCCTTCCCAGACCATCTGAGGGTGCCACAGACACTATCCTATTTTAAATTACGCCTAAACATTTCTATGTAAGAAAGCCTTCTGCTAACTGTGTTTCAATGTTCATTTATTATGTGATGCATCGTCAGATGCAACACATATTGTTACCGGAAAGTCAAATTATTATTATTAATATTATGATTATTAGGCCTATTTTTGGCGCTTTATCAACGCCCGTAGTTGTGATCCAATAGATTCCTTTCCAGTGACCACATGGCTTGGATATTGCAGTCCGTTGCGCTCACATACAGCTAAGCTATTGGTTCACGGGTTATATTTTTTTATTATTATTTTTAATCGGTTTTTGGCCCCATTGAAATTACTGGGCAGAGAGTTTTCACGATCATATACCACCATCTAGCGTTGATGTTATGTTGTTACGTTTCTACCGACTGTCTTAGTTAGGCTATTACATCGAGCACCAGTTGAAAACTGCATCAGTGACTCCGTCTCGTTATTTGACATCGAAACATGGTGTCAGAAGTGGGGAAGCTAAATCATAAATAACAGAAAATTCAGGACATCTGCACCAATACGCCTGTGAGTATGTAATAACGGCGTCACCATATCGCTAATTATTCCATAGTGGGTTTGCTCGTTTCTAGTCAGCATTAGCCATGGATAGACGCTTCCCCCTTCTGCTGTACTGACCGAGAGTTGCATAGTGTGTTTCATCTGCATGAATGAATGCGCCTGTGAGTGTACGACGGCACCGCATCGTTTTTTTTGGTCATTTCATTTGTTTCGTTATAGTTAAGATTTAGTCAGTGTTCGTAAGTTTTAGTTTTAGTAAAATCTTCGCCAATGTTTTAGTCCTGACTCCTATGGGGAATTAACATAAATGGCTCTGGTTTATATGCACACTTCTACACATATTTAAGCAACCACTTGAACCGTAGGCTAAATGCGGCGCCCTGCTTACGCAACAAGAAGGCAGTGGCTGATGTTAACTGTTACTAGCTTCTGCAATGCAGTCTAGCTAAACTGAATGATGAAGTTAGCAGCACCGCTCTGAGGTGAGTGTCACCGATTCCAAAGCGAGAGCAGGCACTATGACACGTAACGTTAAGTTTTCCTAATGCTATCAAATCAATCATATAATATATATTTACCGTTATCTTGGCAGACAGGGTTTTAGCTAGATTATAGCTAAATTATACTGTAATGGCCTGGCATTTGCTACAAATTGCGCGGACATACACAGACTCAGAGCAGGAAAATATCAACATCAAATAAGAAAGATGCAAGAAGGCAAGGGGAATTTGTATTAGGTGAATAGTTAAAAAGTAAAACAATCAATGCCTTGAGACGGCAACTTATAGGTGGGCTTCCCTGTAGCACATATTATCAAATACAACAGAAAATTGAGCCTCTCCTCCAAATGGGCTACCTCAATTGAATAGTATGAGGCATTTTGACAGGGAGAAATTACTGCTCATGCGCTACCCTGTTTTGAACTAAATGCATACTTTTTGAACACATTAAAGCGTTGTCGGTGAATGCCTGACCTCCACCATTATATTAGGATGAAGAGGCACCACCGATCTAGCGACAATAAGCCCCCTTGTCAACAAACAGGGTTTGGACCGCAGTCCGCTTGTGGTGCAGGGGTATGTTCTGCGCGCTAAGGCGGTCAGTCGAGTAACTGCAATGCATCACATCGCATTTGCGCAGGGAAATGCTTTTCTAGTTATATTTTTTTCCGAACGTTTTTCCATCATCCGTACCTCAAAAACCGTACATGCCACACATATACATCAAAACGTGCGTCCTGGTCCGTAGGTGTGTGCTTTTTATACTGTGAAGTCATAGTATGTAACATATTATGACATTTAATAAACAGCTAAAAATGTCCTTTCACACTTTTTCAGTTGCCCTCGCAGAGCTCAGCAACCGTACATAACACACATACGGTTCATATATCCACACGTGCGTCTTGGTACGCAGATTAATGCTTTTTTAAAATTACTAATTTATAGTTTATACATTAATTAGTCTTAATTAACATACTTTTTTATGTCTCAGCTGAAACGCTACTCTTCCTACAAATTTTATTTTAAGTGTACGGTTCCTATTTGCTAATGTTCAGTTCATCATGGTGCATACAAATTGTTTTTTTCTTTCTGATATAATTAATTCTTTTTTAATTATGCCAATATGCAAATTAGTCTCATTTGCATATGTCACTAAAACTGGATTATCTCACTGAGTTTTCATGCGAGACACACTGTTCAAACATCAAAATGCTCAGCTTGACATGCCGGATCATACAATGTAAACAATTTCAGAAAAATATTATGGGGTGTATGAGCTACAATAGAAAATGCTTAACTTTATTTTACAAACACCGTTCCAACAGCATTTTGCTCAGCTTGGCCAGCTTAGTCAACGTACTAAAAATCATATTGATCCATCCCATAATTTTGAGGTCAAGTGCCTCTCCCATAGACTTACAGTCAAGTTGTAGCTCAGTGACCGTTTATAGTACAGACATGGTTGAGGTATGTACATACTCAGGAGAGCATACTGATTAAAGTTGGAAAGTTTCTTCTTGATGTCATTTATACTTTTTGACGTCTGAAATGCATGGTGGTCTATGCATTGGCCTCATTGACTTCCATTCAAATTGTAGCACAATGACTTAATGGTAGACTTAAGATCAAGGTATCTAAATACTCAGTACAGCATACGGATTAAAGTTGTTCAGTCATTGAACTACAATGTGTGTTTGTACACACACACACACATACGCACATACATATTATATATCATATATTTTAAGATATTATAATACATTTATCATATATATATATTATAAATGTTTGAGGTGTAAAATATGTTATTGTATATAATGGGCTTCCCTGACTTCCAGGCTAATTTCATACAGTTACAAACTGTACATAAGGTTACCTTAAACATACAGAGTACATGTATTTTATTATTTTAAATAATTTACATTCATACAGTATTAAATGTAACATCATAAGTCAATCCTTATAGCATACAGCACATGCGTTGTGGGCACTCTATATTTTCTGTCATACCATCTAGTTAACTATGTCACCCTTCCATACATACCAAATTGCTACTTATTAAGCTATATACAATTCCTAACATCTGCATTGTAATTACTTGACCCAACCATCATCAAACTATAGAAGAATCCCAACAGGCAACAAAGGTAGCTGGGTAGGTAGCTAACGAGTTGAACTTTTGTCCGGTGTTTTTGCAGACTGCAACAACACATACAAAAGAGGTACCGTTAGTCGCTAAATTTAAAAGATGCTATCAAATAACAAACCTGTCTCGACTTGGAGCGATGCACCATCAGGTTAACATCAATAGCCGGCTCAACACTACCAGCTCGCCCTGACGTTATTGGGTACTTAGCTTAGAGTGCGAATACAATTTAAAGATTGTCATTGTCAATCTATTAATTGGCTGGTAGATTGACAAATATTATATTATATAATGTTAATTTCAGGCTCTGATTTATTTAATAAAAGATCAATACTTGGCGTCTGTGTATTGATACAATATTGGCACGCAAAATATCGCGATACTATGCTGTATCGATTTTTTTCCCCCTACCCCTAATATCTATCACAGGCAACTTCCAGCTGAGGAATTAATTTTGTTCTTTCCAACCCTGTAGGGAACTGGCTTTTTGTTGTGGATTATCTGCTGGGCAGATGTTTTCTACTCTTTCTGGGAAAGAACTCAGGTCAGCGGTGCGCCAGTGTATCTCATCAGCCCTACAGTGCTTGGAATCACTATGGTGAGATTGCGCATGTACACTACCAGTCAAAGGTTTTAGAACACCTCACTTTATTCACTTTTTATCAATTTATGTAGTTTAATGTCTCGGTGTACTCTGAAATGAAAGCATGAACAAATTAACTATTGGAGATGGATATAAATCATAGAATCATTTTATATAACAAAATTAAAAAAATGTGACAAATCAAAATAGCCACCTTTTGCAGATGTAACCGCCGAACATGCTCGTGGCATTCTTTTCGGGAACTTCTTCCAACACTGTTGCAGACGTTTCCACATGTGTTGCACTGTAGGTTGCTTTGCTTTCACCCTTTTGTCCATCCATCCATCCATCCATTTTCCGCCGCTTATCCGGGGCCGGGTCGCGGTGGCAGCAGGCCCAGCAGGGAATTCCATCCGTCCCTATCCCCAGCAACGCTTTCCAGATCCT
>JAVQIZ010228213.1:0-13466 GCA_036023535.2 Galaxias brevipinnis | reverse complement strand
TAATAATAAT
Organism: Galaxias brevipinnis; assembly: GCA_036023535.2. Classification (NCBI taxonomy): domain Eukaryota; kingdom Metazoa; phylum Chordata; class Actinopteri; order Galaxiiformes; family Galaxiidae; genus Galaxias; species Galaxias brevipinnis. Next base: position 13,456 of record JAVQIZ010228213.1, on the reverse strand, counting down.
AATCTGTAAATGCGTAAATACATACAGTACATATACATACATACATACAGACAGTACATACATACATAGTAAGATACTGAATTATCTGCCGCATGCTGTATTGGAATTCTCCATTGAAAGCCATTCTTCAGTCACTGTATCTCCAAAACACACATGGCAATATGCCAATTCGAATAAAGATAAATTTGCAGGAGTAAAGAACTCAAATCCCATCTGGGCCTGTGTTCATCATGGACGGAATGAGAGTTTCTGTGTTTGACTGGAGGATTTAAGGGAAACAGGCAAACTTTGTGTGCTGGCGTGTCTGCTGCTTTCCTAAAGAGGTGAGGTTAGGAGCTGCCTCCAACACCTGCTACATATTTAATGGAACCGAATGCAATTTATTAAGGGAGATAGAAATTTAATTAAAATATGAGGTACTCGAATTAAATCCCAGGCTTAATTGAATAATGACAAACACCTGTACACTCAGTTTTTTTGGCATCAAATCTGCCTGTCATGCTGTAACGTGATAATTTGCATAGCCTTCAAAATAATAATGTCCCCCAAAGGCATTACCCCAAATTAGCCATCTCATTGGAGAGGGGCGGTGCTGGATGGAGATGTAGTTCACATCTCATTCCACGCAGACCAATCTCCGTGCCTGTCCAATTAACGTACAAGGATGTTCATCGAAAATAAATTAGCCACCATCAAACCTATTATCAGAGCTGGCAAAGCTTTTAAATAGATGCCATGGAATATGGGTCTGTAAAAACAGCGTGACCAAATCAGTTAATCGGTCTATGAACAGCAACACACACGCAAACGCACACGCTACATGGGAACAGACTACACAACCTGAACTGACACAAGAATACTGTACAGCATGAGTGGGCAGATCTGAGTCTGTGGTAATTCTCCCAGCAAAAGTGTGTGTGTGTGTGTGTGTGTGTGGTTGGGTCATTAAAGGAGTAGAGGGGGTTTGAGCTGGGGTGGGAGAGGGGGGCACTGCTGATTGGGGGGTTCTCTCTGCAGGACGACAAACGGTGACTGAGGGGCCATCTCTAATGGTCCTCTCAATAGCTGGCGGTCGGGAAAAAGCAAAAGTCTCTCACCGCTGACAGTAATGAGACGTCTGAATGAAGCAGCAGAGACTGTTTAGTCATTCATCCTGCTTAATAACCACCCGGCCCACCGTGGCCCACCCCGGCCTCTGACAAGTCTCCACACATGATTGGAGAGGCAGAGAGAGAGGCTGCCATGCACTCACACGGCCTGACTGCCAAGAAGAAGGGTGGGTGGAGAGGAGGGGGCTAACATTCCTGCTCCGTCTCCTTTAATATTCATCTCCATTGATCACCGAACGGAGGCCCATAATTTATTTCCAAACTCATTTGGCTGGAACCAGAAGAAGTAGGGCAGATATAAAAATGACTTTAGAAAATCGTGATTCCAAGTCCGAAAAAAAGAGGGCGAGAGTGACTGGCGGCGTCCCAGTAGTGCATGTGGACATTGCCTATCTGATGCTTCGCCAAATGGATTGTATTCATTGATGAGTCTCCAATTCCTCTCACAAAGTACAGATGGGAGGGGGGTTTGTTCTTGGTCTAAGAGCTGTTTTAGGTCATTCTACTGCATCCTGTTGGTATAAGGCTATTTCCCACAGTGCAAACACTACAGTAAGTGCATTCGACTCACAGGAAATGTTCAAATGCATCAACATAATTATGCTAAATAAAAAAAAACATGGGCACTCAGTGTAGTGTTTAGTCTAACGGCTTCCATTTTGTGTAGAGGCTCTTGTTGGGCAAACAATTATAGAGAGGCTTGTAATTGACTTGTCGCCAAAGATTCCCAAATTAGAGTTATGATTATATAGTAGTTTCTTTAATGACGTTCTTGAGAGCTTATAAACAGTAAAACGCACAGCGGGGCAGCAGCAACAACGCTGCCCCATCTGGAAAGTGCTTTCGCCTCCATAATGTCCCACGAAGGTGCACTTCTTCTCCTTTTGAAGGTTATTTTCCCGGTGACAGTTGGGCAACCGTATTGAATAACCACAAGAATAACCATCAGTTACATCCACATCTGTTCACGGCTCCCCAGCTGACGGCACCTTTAACTGCCCTCATTTGGAGAATCCTGCCGCTCCGTTCATTACGCGCTGGTCTGGCGCGCCGTCCTATCCCCCCACCTCGGTGGAAAGCCAAAGGTTCTATTCTCCATTGACAAACACTGCACACTAATATCCTCTGAACATGGCGGGGGATTGATTAGATTTTTTTTTTTTACAAGTATTGTGAAGAATGAGATTACCACCAGCAGATGTTCCCAAACATTTCCAGGCATTTTGGGGAATTGCTTTAACACCAAAGGTTAATTATTCAAGGGGCCTGGCGGCCGGTACCATGCTTAAAATTCAGTCTTGCCGCCATAATAGCATTTTATACAGTCAAAACACTAAGCAAAACCTATTTACTGTACAGTCAAATAAAACGAGCAAAGTGAAGAAAATGTTGTGCAATGTAGGCACCACTTTATTTTCTAAATAAGTCTTTTATCGACTGTGTTAGTTGTTCTGTGGAATTGAAAATAACATAATGGCCGTAATTTAAAATTTAATCCGACAAGGAACATTTCAATACCAGAGCAACTCAGAGCTGCTCTGATGGTCCTTCTATAGAACGAAATGGTATTTCTGTATACCTGCAAGGACATCCCTGCAGGCAGCTACAGCTATCAGCTCACGTGCTGTTGGTATTGAGATACACTAAAGGGACCAACACGTCGGTCTTAAATGTAATCATTAACTGGGGCAAGCTGCCTTCATGCATGTGATCCTGCTACATGCATCATCCATCACCTCCGCTTAATCAACTCGGAAAAGGTCTGACAGGAATTCCCAGGAAACAGCGGAAGTATTTAACGAATGGCAATCTCAAGATTATCATTTCGTTTAAATGTGGGACCACTTGACAGGTGGATTCAAATGGGAACGTTGGGGGGGGGAGATGTTGCAGTTGAAATAGATGTTGTTGTTGATTGAACCCCACTAATAGATGCAATATAATACAATGACATAAGGATTAGGGCAAAACTGCCCAGTGTCTGTCTTAAATTGAAAGACAGGATATGTGAGCTTGATGAAGCTGTTATCTAACCATTTAGTTCTTTGTAAAAAGAACATTTATAATAACAACTACAACAACAATAGTAATAATAATAATAATAATAATAATAATAATAATAATAATGTTCTAACATTTCCTTTCGGCGTTATACTGGGTGTGTACCTTTTTGTAGCATTCAAGAATACAATCGATGGGCTTTAACTTTGCTGTGACACACATCAAGTGCAATTCATCATACTGTACACAGGGTTAGCCTCCAATTCCAACCAGCCCTTTATCGTTCACAAAGAAATGGGGGAATTCTATTGAGATACTGTAGCCATATTAGAGATCTCGTGTCACATGTGCTCTACTGTTCTGCAGACATTTGTGAGCGAGGTTAACCAGGACCTTACCTCCCAGGAGATGACCAGTTCGTGCCTGCGGCCGTTTCCCCCGCTAACGTTGGCTGGGGCGACCGATGGAACTGCATGACACAGAAGTTCAACACACTAGTTCATGAGTCCTTCAATAAACCTTTGGTTATTATTTGTGTTTACAAACTGGAAATTCTAATGCAAAACCCTGTCGATCACATACAGCTGACACTTTACGAAAGACAATATAATGTAAAATACATATCCTGTTTTGCATCATAATATAACACTCAAGTAGAAAATAATAATAATTGTTGACTGCAAGTATTGACTGTGAGTATTGCGCTGCGTCCTCAGATAGCTTAAAGGGATATTTAATATATAATTAGTCTGCTAACTCCACTGAAATAAGACTGGTTGAATAAACCTTTTATAATTGACCATTGACCATTGCTATTATTACATACATTTTGTTGAAGGGAATTGAGTGGCTAGCCATGCAGTCTATGCATTTGTTTCAACCCTCCCCCCCATTAATAGTTTATTCTGCAGTGACTTTGCCTCCGGGTGAGAATGCCTGGTCGCTTTAGCACCAAACTTATTGGAATTCGTGTAAGCATCTTATTTTCTATAACTTTCTACCAATTAAAATGAGGCGGGTTAACAATGGCAATACATTGTGGTCATGAACTGTCCAATGCTATTGTACAATCCCAAAACGTTTGTGTTGCTTCCCTCAATACATCTAGCGCGGTTTTAATGAATAGGGGCTGTTTGGGATCCTCTAAATAAAGTGAGACAGAAACATTATAGTGTAGCAAAAGCAGCCTTCCAGAAAGGTCTAGGCTATAACCGTCATGGAACAGTCTGTTACACATAGGTTCTAATAAATAATGGAATAGAATAGTGTTGCACTCAAAGCAGATTCCACCATAACGAAATACTTTACTGTCTAGACTTCAACAGAAGTAAAGCCAGTATATTTTTCACCTTTTGGGATAGCTGTCAGGAGAGCCTTAAATAAGTTTCACTTAAAATGTTTTCTTCACCTCTAGCTTTTCAAAGTATTCTATGTTGTTATGTATTTACCTGCTTCTTTGGTCCTAACCCCTCTGGAAGGTGTGCTGGGGTCTCCGGTGCCGATGGCGTTGCTGGCCACTACTCTGAACTCGTACTCCACCCAGGGGTTAAGGGTCACGGCCATGGCCGACTCCATGTCTCCTGTGACCGGGTCTGGGTCTGTGGAGGAGAGGATACAAGTTCATTACTCTGCACACAACATGGACAAACACTAAAAATAATACCGGATATATTTGACGCTTAATACCACAGCCTATGCGGATAGATCAGGAAATGATTTCAGTTGGAGACAACATAAAAACACTTCTAGGAATATTAAGTGCAGGATGTAGGGTTAACAGATTCTCAAGTTAAAAGGACAAAGGGCAAACAAAGGCACAGTCAGATTATTCATGCAAACAATTATTTACAACAGCAAGATTTTATTATTTCTGTCTTAATTAATCATTACGATACATTGTTTGTGACACTGGAGAAAACTTGACCTAAAACATTGGCTTTAGAAGTTAGACAGCTCAAGCTGTGCGGGGAATATCTACACATTTATAAGACAGCTGACAGTTAGAATTGATAAACTAGCCCCTGCAGGGTACCCATAATCATCGCTGTTGCTCAATATTGGACCTGCAACACTGTCAACAGACATTTGGCTGGAGGAGTATCCATGTCGCTGCCGGCCCAGACGATGCGCTCTGTTTCAGCCACGTGCCATACACCGCTCACAGAGAAACGTGGTTCCCGTACCTCTTATCATCCAATGCACATTACCACGAGGCCACTCAGTCAAGCTGGCTCCTCTTCAAACACCAGCTGATAACTTGGTGAGTGTCGAGAGCTAAAAGACCCATTTTCTTTATGCTAATCTTTGTACAAGTTCACCGCTCGCCCCGCGCCGCCGAGGCCCTAACGGTGTTCTATCACTGTGGACGTTGTTCAACGAGTGCAATGCAATGGGCACCAAAACGAGTCGGAGGGTAAAATAATGTATCTATACATAAGGTTGAATCCTTACACCGTCGCTAACTTCGCTATTCCTTTGAAATATTTGCAATACCATTACAGCAGAAATAGGATGAATCACACAAACACTAAGGTACTTAGTGTCAAAGACTGACAGCTTACTAAGTGATAATTATAAATGAGTCTTGCTGTCAAGGTACAGAATTACAGCCAATTTATATATGACAGCCCAGCACAATTCAAAGTGCAATTCCAGGTGGCATTCTGTCTTGAATGGAATATTAGATAAGCACGATCAGCTTCAATAATTTGCGCCAACGGAGGTTAATTTTTCAGTAACCTTTTAAGTAGATTCCGAGTGTAATTCAAGCAGATGACATTTAATATGTGCTCAACTGACTTTTTTATTAAGCTCTTTACTGAACAACAGCCAAATTTGAACGTAAAAACCATAGTTGAGCCGAGGACAGCTCTCAAACTTTTTTGAAGCATACTTTAGTTGTGAGCTTCTTCTAAGGGGCGGGTGTTGAGCTAGCCTTTTTTCCTCTCCATTGATTATTTACAACAGGGGATTATAATGTTATGAATGCTTCAAAGTAAGTCTACAGTGCCTTAGCACCTGCACATCGTTAAAGGACATTCGGCTTCTTGACATCTCCATGTTTACAGTAGCTCCTAAGCAACCCCTCTGCTCTCAGCAAACAACGAGTCAGGCATCCAGGCTTTAGAGAGCGCAGCCTCAGCCTCAGCTTCTCTGATGTGGGAGATGCATTTTCCTCCTTATTGATTACCTGTTCTGACAGTCTGCCAGCCTAATGAAAATGGGCTGCGGGCCTGTAAGTGATAGGTGCTGATGGGGCTGTGGTTGTCAACCCCGCGGCTCCAGGACAGAGTGGCTGTTGTGTCCGTGATCTCTTCAACTATCACCACTCCAGGGGGTCCCGGGGGGCCTAAGGCAGAGAGAGAGAGAGAGGGCCATGAGACAGCCACACACACACACACACACACACACACACACAATTACACATTTAAAACAGCTGGAGCAATGAAAGGCTGCACTCACAATGTAGACTGCTCGCAAAACCGAAACGCTACACAATCCCATCCCCCTCGCTGTTGAGATGAATAGGGAATGAGCAGGGTGGTATTAGCATGTCTTTATCAAGCATTGTTGCCACAGTATTAAACTGCATGATTGTAATCACGCAAGCAGAAGTGGAGCTGTGAAACTGTGTGCATATGGTGAAAACTTCAATTCCCAGGTTGTAATCACAGCCCAAACAAACAAGCGCACAAAGACTTGCTTAACTCAACCAGGATTTTAGGGCTGACATAGATCTTTTGCCAAGGATTTCATGCTGATTACATGGAAGCTATTATGGAAGCTTCTTTCTTTCTTTCTTTTTATTTGCCAGCTCTGTTGAGCCTGTTTGTTTGGTGGTGGTGGACCTTCGTTCGTTTAATACATCCAAACATATGTTCACCTTCGTCTTCAGAAGTGTGTGCAATCTGCAGAAGAAGCGAGCGTCTGAAGGCTCTAAGGGGAACAGCTGTAAATGAAAAGCTGACAGCTGGTTCGGTCGGTCCACAAAAACCCAATGTTCCGTGTCCCAGAGACGGAGCCATTAAAAGGTAGCAATGAAAGGTGCATCTCACGTAGATGGACATTAATATGCACATTGCATCACTACGAGAACACAGAGTAGGATCAGCGTTTTAAAGTCGGTATATGAGCAGCATGAAATCAGCTTTTTTTTCTGTCAGTGTTAAAAGCCTTTGCGGAAGCCCTTACCGGGAGGGGGTGTATATATATGGATGTATGTGACTAATCAACATCACTAATCAAACCGCATACAACTGAGTTAATGCAAGGCTGGTTAGGGTGAGAAACATCCGGATCCATTTGATTCTGGGTGATGATGATGTGTTTCACTATAGAGTACTCTATAGTAGACTTACTCTATAGACTTTAACAAGAGATTTAATCCCAGGAATAACAGTGCTGGGTGTTAATGGCTTACATTGTGTGCGTTTCACAAAGACCATCGTCCTCGACTGAGGGGTCCCCCAATAATGAACCTCCGCTTGGGGACCAATTGTGAATCTCGCTGTCGTTCCAACAGGTGGCACCTTGTTCGTATTCCACTAATTACCTAAACGTACTAATCGCTTTTCCTTTATTTTGCTGAAAATTAAAAAGGAGTTCCAATTCTCAAGCTGTAAGAACTTAAAAATGGCAAGTTTATTATTTAGGTAAAGTTCTTGGTCGCCAACTTGAGATCACATAAAAGAAAGCGTGACCGCGTTTCAAAAGATCTAGCTATAAAGGTCTATATATAGTCTAATGCTTACTTAGAAAACGCCAGTAAGGCTGCCCTCCCAATCATAATACACTCCCATCAACCCCCCTCCATCACTCCAAAAAACGTCTGTCTACTGATGTGTTGGTGTGTGTGTGTGTGTGTGTGTTCAGGCATATGAGTGCGTGAGCGACTACTGTCAGAGGACTTCAGAGAACACCGGCTGATAACGAGCTCACCTCTAACGAGAAGCTCAGACTCCGCAAACACCGTGTCAGCGCTGGTCTGGGCCCGGCAACCGAACCTCCCGGCGTGCTTCAGCAAGATGCTCCTGATCATCAGATCCACCGAGGACGACTGCTGCATGGCAAGCAGGGAGGAGGGGAAAAGGGGGCAGAAATCAAAGATAAATACAGAAGAAAACGTTAGTTAAACTCCTAAGTGTGCTTGACACCTAAGACACGTGACGCTGACTTTGCACGCTACCTCTCCCCTGTGGCTCGTGTAGCATAACAGACACTTGTTCAATTCAGGTGCAGGCTTGCTATTACTTTACCTTACATTCCCCCTACATTTCTTTCTCTCTCCCTCCTTCTCTCTGACTCTCCCCAGAAAATGAGAAATGCCTAAGGCAAGACTGGGAATAATTCAAGGTCTACAGGCAGCTGCTTAGCGCGGAACCTGATTAAAATTACAGCCCATGCGTCAGCCAGTAGTCCTCGGTGCCTGTAAAGCATTGTCACTGCAAATACTGCTTCCTCTCACCCTCTCCAGGGGATAGGAGTCACTAAGGGAGATATGAAGACGGGGAGATCATCTATATTTAACTTCAACGGCTCACTTGACCGTGTCAGAAAGAGAGAAGAGGACATGGGCTCGCTGGTGGTCTTCTATTTATTGATTGATTTATTGTTTTATCAGTGAGCTATTTAGCGCTAACTTCCTTTCATATTGTTTACTGAAAAATCACAGAATGAACCATATCAAAGACACAGTAAACATCTGAAGTTAAACGGTTGCTACAGTCCATCCCAAAACTAGTACAAACTATGTGTAGTGTAATTTTGTTTGAAAAACAAACACTGGTAAGCCAAGAGGCCCCTTCTCACTGCACTGTCATGAGGTATGAGAGTAAAATATTACGAACAGTTTGGATTTCTTTCTGCCAAAAATGTCCATCTTCAGTTCAAAATATTCCTCTTGCCTCTATTTCTCATAATAAGGCTTCTATGACTCTTATCAATGCATATGAATCACATCTGGTGATTTCATACTCTACAATTATTGGGCTCAGAGTGGAGCTCACAGAATCGTAAGTGCCACAATAACAATAACAATGTTACATCTTTTGCCCAAAGGGAAAAGGAAAAGAGGCCCATAACACAATAACGTGAAGTATGAGTTGACACCGTGTGAACTCAATTGCATTATCTCGGAAAAAGAAACGCAGAGATCCATTCCAATTAATAGTTTGGATTATTTCTCAGAATGCCAGCCGATATGAGGAGGGATAGTTCAACGCCACACGGTGGGTCTCATTGTAACAATGTGCATGGGAAGGGCTACAGAAGGACTGGGGTAAAAGAGAGAGGCAGTGAGAGAACGAGCTCGAGCAAGTGTATGTCTGCTTGACAGGCGGTGGTGTCTGGATTACTTTGTTTCATCACTCACACGAAATCAATAGTCAGTGCCCGTGTAAATGCCTTCATCTCCCTACAAAGGTGATTTGAAGTAATGTATGGTCTCCATCTCTTATTCCTTTCATTTAGCTGAGAATGTAATGCTATTTCCTTTTCCCATGAAATACAAAATGTTTAAGAATCAAAAAAATACATTATGCGACTTGGAAATCTTGTATCAATGTATTGAGATGTGTGTGTGTGTGTGTGCGTGTAGTGTGTTTCCCCTTGCTTAGCACTGCTGCTCCGGGGCGAATGCATCGCAGCCCTAACATGTGCAGGGGCTTATCTGTCTCATCGTGTAGACTTTGATAAACATGATTGTGTGATTCACTGCAGGCAATCCTTAATCATGGTGGCATCTGGGGTCGCGTGACCTTTCAAGGGATTGATTCTCATTTAACTTTAACAAGTCTTTGGCGCAATGCGTCACGCTCAAAATCAGTAACAATAAAACCGTCTCTTAACTGACCCTAATAGGCAATTATGCTGTAGTACAGCATAGTAAATTAAGGCTCCAGCAAAGAAAATGCAAATACTACACAATCTTACAGAAGCAGACGCTATTTTTAGGTACATAATTCTACATGCAATTATAAAAAAAAAGAAAAAGCAAAAAAAAGCAAAAAAGGTTCATTCACTGGGCTCTTACTGTTTGGATGTACTCAAAGTGTCCTCCCTCTTGCTGAAAGTTGATGGGCTTGTGATTGAGGAGCCACTGGAAAGCCACGTCCAGAGAGGGGTCGTGCGTCGCCCTGCAGCTCAACACCACGCTCTCCCCGACTGTCACCTCCACTCGGCTTGGACTCAGCTCCACGCGCATGGCCTCTGGAAGCACAAAGCTGCTGCACTGTCATCTCAGGACAAACGCAGAGCCATCACAGAGCGTCTGTGTCCCCCCCAAAACTGAACTGTGGCACGGGCAAACAAAAAAAATCCCGCCCACCTTCTGTCACACAAACGTGCCCAGCATCCCTTCCGTCCCCTGCTGATTTAGACTCTAGTATGTTACATCTATGCGACAGGCCTTTTTACGCTGTCAAAGTGTGCCCTTGTGAAATGATTCCTGAATGTGAAAACCCCTAGCTTCATGGTTGACCGGTCACAATAAATTCTGCTGGCATCCCCGTTACCCAGCCAAAGCTAATGGTGGTGGGGGTAAAAAAGAAAATGACATTGGGGAGGGGGGATGAGGCTGTTTACTGGAAACGGACTAGCGCTAATATGGCAGAAAATAAAGCGCCCCTGGGCATTGCTTACCTTTTACCCACAGCGTGGCCGTCAACTCAGCCGAGCCAAAAAGATTCTCTGCCCGGCACACATAGTTGCCCTCGTCCGCACGGCTGGAGTTAATGATTCGCAGGGTGTTGTTCCGTAACAACACAATCCTGTCAGAGAGGACGACAAAAATCAATAGGAGCTATGAGAAGCGACTGCATGTGCAAACACTTGAGGTGTAATGTTGGCCAAGTTCAGCTCTTTAAGTAATAGTATTCATAGACGTTTGTTATGTTGCTTAGAGAAGCTAAATGAGACAGCGCAAAAAAATAAGTCAGCATATTGGCTTCTGAATCCATTCTGTACGCTTTTTCTTTGTCGGTGTTATTGCTGCTTAAGGATAAAAAGGTTCAACTAAAAGTTGCTCCACTGAAGCCATCACTTACAAATCCAACTGAGTTGTTTAAAGTAGCTTCAGAAAACACTGACTCTTCTAACAGCAACAAAAGTAACTAAAGCGGTTGACAACACACCCTTTGGAGCAATGTCGGGGTTTGAAATAGATATATCAACTTGAACCAGCGGGGCAACTGAGGTGTATATGGCAGCTATAAATTGTTTTTTAAAACACACCACAACTCCTGTCTAACCTCTAAAGGGAATTTAAAAACTTTGGGTTTCAAAAACACTGTCTCCCAAACTGCATTAGATTCATCAGCACATTTAAACAATCAATCAATTTAAACAGATTTTCTGATACTATCAAATAACCCTGTGGGATTACAAAAGGGATGTGATCATGCAAAGATAAGGATTAAGCTAATGGCATAGGAGTTTGATTAAGTCAACTGCATTAATGTCCTACAGCCAATATTCACAGTTGAGTAATATAAAACAAAGGGCAGAGGAATTACTATTCTATTTTATTTTCAAATATTACTTTCCTTGGTGTCAATAGTTTGATAACTGTCCAATATTTTTATTTTATTGTACTTGATGGAACAAGCTCTAACGCCACGCTCTCACTCACATTATGAAGTTAGTTACTTCATTTGTTAGATTGCAATGTGTGAAAATAGGATAAAAAACTTCACCGATATTGTTTTCCTTATTATCTTCCCGTCTGTAATAAAGTTAAAGCAGAAACGAAAAAAGAAAAAGGAGTGTAAATGCTCCAGCAAATCTAAAGACTGTGCTCATTAATCTGTATATGTCGAGCCCTTTATGCAACAAATAGCACCTGCAAAAGCTGACAAAACAAGACAAGCGTATCATACAGCTGTCCTCTTTAGAAACGCTCGTGTGACGGAGAGGGAAAACAAATTTCCCAAAGATAAGATAAGCCTCAAGTCTGTGTTCTGCATTCATGGACCTTCTTACTCGATATAATATAACACTATAGAATGGAAAAGACCAAACTATACCAACGTCCTGTCAAATGTATAGCCTGGCAAATAAAGTGCTTAAAACCAGATTTATAAAAATAAATAAATCCGATCCGCCTGCCTCGCCAAAGCCATGGAGGTAGGTTTAATAAGCAGCTAGGTGTATGGCGAGCGGGATCCATTGAGCCAGAGGATCATTGCAAGTCTTAGTTCTCCAATAGCAGCCTGCCCATAAGTCCCTTTCATGTTCTATCTGGATATCTTAATCAAATTTGTATTTGATCGTGGGCTGGGAGAAGTGCAGATGAATATTTACAAAGTTCTCATTTGATTTTTTTTTTTCATGAAAATTTCATTTCTGCCCTCAAACCAAACATGTATGAATGATGGCATATGATGGGCCTTCTCTCGTGGCTTTTTTAATTTGCAAGAAGTTGTTTGGTCATGGAAGGTTATGAGAAATTGTCAGGCAGAAAATGTACAAAACCCATGACCAAAACCTTGCCACACATAGAAAGCCAAGGGCAGTGCAGCCGGTATATTTACTCTTCAAATTAAGGAGAGAACCCACAATGGACAAGGACGTCGAGGCAAGAAGGACACAACATATAAACCGTTGGGTTTACACAATATGCAAATTAGCTAATCTTATGGAGCTAGGAAATATGAAAAGTGTCTGCACACAACCATCTACAGTTTAAAGTAACATTTCTGTTTATAGGATAGCATTATATAAAATAGTTTAAAATGACAATGGTAAAGCTTTTAGATAAGACAGCTCAATAAAATGTCATAATGCATACCTGTAGCCTTATTTCTTGACAAGCTTAGCAATGTTTACTGCATTAACAATCCATGAAATTGGCAAAATATAAAACATGTTTGTCTGTCTCTCTCGGACAGCTAGAGAGAGAGAGAGAGAGAGAGAGAGAGAGAGAGAGAGAGAGAGAGAGAGAGAGTGAGACATAGAGAGGAATATATATCTGAAGCCCAGAGCGGTTTGCTTGAATTTATCTATAGTTTAAGAATGAGCCCATGAACACCCGCCTGTAAGCGACGGCAGACAAAGATGGCTGCCCCACTGTGGGACTGAAGGGGTTAATACTGTGGCAAATAAGACCTAACGTGATCTAGACAGCTAGTCCCGATCTATACGCCATCCATCACTCCATCAAACTCTCACTTCACTCCCCCTTTCATTTAGAGCTTCAGTGGGATGTCCACATGGAGCTGCAGACCAGTGTTGGACAGAACAAACAACTCTTTGATTGTTTTATTTTTTATTGTCTACAGTATAGCTGTATAGATTTATACACATCATTTGTGTCTATTGATTTGCTGTATTTTGTGAGGTATTTACGGAGT
>JAVQIZ010228207.1:0-16398 GCA_036023535.2 Galaxias brevipinnis | reverse complement strand
GTGTCGTGTTCTTATTTCCAAATGAGGACCAGTACTACTTCTTAATCGTTAAAGACTTTATTAATGACGTCTGCGAAGCCAACAGAATAACAGATGTACATCCGGGGTTAACTACTTCGGGAAATCGCAGTCCATCAGAGACAGCTAGCTGCAACACTATCAAAGACAGTTAGCTGCAACCACCATCATTAGTCAAGCCCCGAACTCTTCAAAATGTGGTTTGAGTGTCACTCTTTATTAGCTTCAACTGAATCTGGGGATATGTGTTGCTTCGCTGTACTCAGAAATCAGAAATTACAGCAGTATTGTTTGAAATGTAAAGATATCAAAATGGCCATTAAAACCCCTAGGTCTCAGAGGGTTAAGTCAAATTGACTTAAATACACTTGCTATGCAAAACTAACTAGCTGGCTAGCGTCAGTGGTAGAGCAGTGGAGGGATAGTTAACATTAGTCTTGCAATCTAATTAAGATTACATGGTAGAGATAATCACTTCTTACAATTATGGCAATTTAATGATTAAGCTATCTGTGTGAGACACTCAGTTTGTGGTTTACGTTTTAACAGCTCTGGTCTTTTTTTGGTGGACTTAATAAAACAAATAAATAACAAGCATATATCATTTACACATGCTATGTAGCATGCATTGTGGCCTGCCATCTGTGTTTATACAGTTAAAGGGGCCCTATTATGCTTTTTGGGGTTTTTCCCTTTCCTTTACTTTGTTATATATCTTTTTGTGCATGTAAAAGGTCTGAAAAGTTACAAAGCCCATAGTCCACGCCAAAGGGAGCTACTCTCTCTCACAGAACACTGCTCCATTATGCCCACCTAGCGACTAGTTTGGCATGCCCTCAAACAGCGCCAGTCAGAACGGAGGCCAGGAAGTTTTGATAGTGGTTTTTTCATGTCGAGAAAAAGCTGTTTTTGTCAGTGCAAAGGTAGATTCCCTTTGTTTGGCCAGCTGACCAATCAGCAGGCTGGGCTTGTCGGGAGGGGCCTTAAAGAGACAGGAGCTAAAATGATGTATGAACCTGAAAATTAGCGTCATAGGTCCCCATTTATTTGGAATATATTTTGTTTTATTGAATAACATTATGGAAATTTATATTTTTGGTATTTTTTTTCCGATTCATCGATTAGTCTTATTTGATTAAACGATTATCCAAATAGTCGTTTAGTTGCAGCCCTATTAACAACATTATAATATGCGCATGAACTCAAGGATCTTACCTTAACGACCTATAGGTAGCTTGCACCAGCTAGTTGAATTTTTGATAATGATAGTTAACTCCCTATTTATAATGGATATATATGTTTACATCACAGCTGCTTGTGAGTCTAATTAGACTGTCATTTGCAGATCTAACCACTATCCTTAACGTTACTGTTACAATTCTATTTAGTTTAACGTCAGTAGCTTGTGCCAAGTCATATAGCAACTATAATCTGTGGTGCATCCAGTGCAGATTGTGGAAAATAGGCTACATCAGTAAAACAATTAACTGAAATGTATGGTGAACCAAGCTAAACGTTTCTTGTTTTACATTGGGTAGAAACAGAAAATGTCTTAACTGCGCTTATCACAAGCAGATATCACACTCTAATAAATGGACTTCATACTTAATGTTCGGTGATATCCGAATGAGAAATTTGAATATCCATATCACTATGTTTATCAAACTGTTAACATGGTGGTTTCCACTTTTGAAAACTTCAGAAAGCTGATATCAGACACCAAAAAACGTGAAATCAAAAAAGTGTTTAAATGTTAAATGACAAGTTAGGCTAAGATCAAGTTAATATGCATATTCTAACATTGCTGATTGAAATATCACGGAATTAAAAGGCAGCTTATAACGTTAACGTAACATTTTAAATATAGCAAAATTAACCAACTCAGTCAAACAAAAAACAGCTATCCGGTGTAAATACCGCAATATCAAACTTGAAATGTTTTATCAGACTATAAAATTGTATTTTAAAAGCTTGATATAAGAATGATTAACTGATATCAGAATGAAAAAAAGCTCTATTGAAACCTACAAATCGTGATATCAAAGATAAAAGGTCTGATGTCCCACATTGCAAAGTTTTTTAAAAATTACATCCGGTTGCTCTAGAATTTGTGCTCCCCATTGCGGAGTTGATCGCTTCTGCTATATTATTTAATAAAAATGTTTAAGTTAACGTTATACTTTGCCTTTTAATTCCCTGATATTTAAATTTATTAGCAATGTTAGAATTAACTTACTGATTTTAGACTGACATATTATTATAGGCAGCTTGTGCCATTATAGAGTGAGCAAGCTGGTTCAGATTTTAGATAACGCTAAAGTTAACTTCCTTTATATAGGATAATAACGGGATTAGTCGTTTCCATCACAATTGCTTGTACATCTAGCTAGACAGCCAGCTAGTTGAGTTTACTGATCTAGCCACTATCCTTAACTTTACTGTTACGATGCTATTAAGTTTAACTTTAGTCTTGTGTCAACCCAGACAACTGGAATCAGTGGCAGATCGGGTGCGGAATTGACAAAAGTAATATAATAAAATTAAATGTGTAGTGAACCAAGCTAAGGAATCGTTCCTTGTTCTACATCAGGCAGAAACAATTATAGCAACAGGAAATGGTGATTAAATGGTAAAAGGTGCTTATCACAACGTATATGAAAAGCACAGCCTGCTTAATCTGCAGTGATATCCAAATGATATCCATTTAGGATTTCCATGTTACGATCTGTTGATACCAAACTGTTAAGTGGTTATCACTTTCAAAAACTGATGACCGAACTCAGAAAGCAAATATTAGTGAACTAAAAATGTGATATCCAAATGGAAGAGGATGCTATCTGACAGTGTATTTAGAAACTTTGGATATCAAAATGGGTAATTAAATGCAGAAACTGCTTGCCATAATGATTGGTTGCTATTTATGCTCCTTGCCGGTTAAATTCTGTCCCTTCACCTTTTTTCCACAAAACTTGAATTGGGAAAATCAGGATTGAGGTTATTTTGTTCTTTTTACTATCCTGCCTTTCCTAGGCATACCGCACCATCAAAGGAGATTCGCAGAGATACAAGGATCGGATAGAAGAAATTGAGTCCAGACCAAATAAAGCAGACAAAGAACAACCAACCACATACATACAACATGAGCATCCAGGTAAACACCAGGAAATCCAACACATACATGCAACATGAGCATCCAGGTAAACACCTGTATTTAGAAATCCAACCACATACATACAACATGAGCATCCAGGTAAATACCTGCATGGGAAATCTATCTCAAACTCTGACTGGCTTTCATTCAAAGCAGTATGTCGATTCTGAAGTTTTGATCATAAACCATTATATTGGATTTTATTTTGGATAGATTTAACTACTCCGTTTGCCACAGGTTTTTTGGTCCTGTACTGAAAGTTGCAAATGCAACCTTTTGCATGTTTTTGATAGCTGGCTTACCGTGGCTTTTATATGCTGTGTAAAGTAGCATTGGCAAAGCCAGGTATTATTGTATGGACAGACATTAGGCTAACTTAAATGACCAACTAAAGTTACAATACATGCGTCCAGTGCAAGTCAATCAACCAATGCAGAAAACATGCTACACTTCTGACCCTGCTGTTTCTGCACATTGTATTTTTATGCATATTTATTACTGTATACATATTTAGTTCACATCATCAAATAGCTTGCCTTGTATTATCCAAATATATGCTTTACAAGCATTCAGAAACATACAGCGAGATGATCTACAGATAAGACATGAAACTATTGAACATTTACCCAGACTACACTGTCAGGATGAGCAATAATAGCCAACCTAATTTGCCACGGCAGGCACAAAAAAAGATACAAATGACATTGACATACGTTACATACACTTGTGTATATTGCCTGTATTAAGCTGTACTTCTGTGTACTCTACCTTGGTAGGCTACTGAATTAAGTGCTAATGCTAGCTAGATTATTTTAGACAGCTGCTGCTTTGTGCGGAGCACACGTCGCTCTCTTGAACAAAGATTTTATACTTAAAAGAGAATTAGATCACAAGGACCACATATTGAATTTGAACAGTTTGATTATCCAGTATACACCAAGTTATACTGTATATTGTTGCCCGAAGGATGCATTTTACGTTATTTAAGTATTCCCACACATCTTGTTGAATAAACCTTATTTCGTCCTCCACAATACGCTCTTATGCAGTCACTGCTATTTTTGCAGAAAACACCTTTTCATGCATCCATCATATAATAATCATAATCATAATCATCATCATCAGACACTCAAGGTCACCTAATGACCAGGCTCACCATGCCTTTCTCACACATTTCTTCATTACTAGCTGTTTTAAAGCTCCTAATGGATAACACAGTAACTTTAGCATGTTGTCCCTCAGAACCAATTCAGCAAAGTACAGACCCTCTAGTGGTTGAGAGTGAAGCTCTATCAACTGAGGGGGAAAGCCCTCAGCCCCCTGCCACTGAAGAACTGGTCCTCAGCAACACAACAGAACATTCCACAGGTTCTACATTTGTTTAATGCATGCCTGTGTGTTCGTGGCATGCCTTGAAACTCAGAATTTAATTGAACTGAATTACTCACACATTATGCATGGAAAAGTGTTTGTTTCAAGGCTGTAAGAAAGTAAAGACTACTTCTGCTCTGACTCTGTTTTGTGTGTTGCATGTGCGATGAGTCTTGTTCACCTCTTGCCTTGAGTGATGCAAGCAACATGCTTCCTTTTCTTTTAACATGGTCCTCTCCGGCTTTGCCTTTTTTTGTCATCAGGTTAACACTGCACTTTAATGCATAAAGTCCCCTCAATTTTGGATAGCCTAGAAATGGATTCAAAGAACTTTGTGTGATGGTAACTGTTAGCCTTGGAATACGGGTGAAAATTCCAGCACACTTCTGTCAACTGTACCTACATCATTAACATTTCCTATTTTCTAGTTATAGGCTGTCTACTGAATGGGCTAACACACTGACATTTTTCCCATTCTTTCTCATTCTGCAGTCTTCACTATTTGGGGTAGCTATTGAAAGTTTTTCCATGTTGATAATTTACCTTGGTACTATTGTGGCACTTAACTAGAACCCTCTTTATAGCAACAAGCAAAAACAGCTCTGCCTATAATAATGGCAAGGGATCTCAATTTAGGGGTGGGAACGCAATTTGTTGTAGAGTCATAGATTTGCCTTTCCTTTATTTCTGAAAATCAAATTTGGTATTTACAGAAATGTCTACTGAAATTGAAGATGCTCCCTCAGAAACTCAAACTGCATCTGAACGTGAGTCAGATAAGAATGTCCAATCTTTTAAGGCAAGGCACCACATGTAAACATTTTGATTACCACCAATAACCTCCTTTTATAAAATAAAAAAACAAGTCTTCAGTCATTGATATAAAATTTTTTTTTAATAACTTTATCCCCCACTCCGTCGACTACACGTTGCATAACTCTCATTCTTTCATGTAGAAGTTCAACCAGTGTATGTAAAACAATGTATAATATATAATTGGAAATCCTTTTCTCTGTAGTGTAATGTTATGGAGTCCATATATAGATATTCCCTTAGGCATTGTAGTGATTGATGCTGAAAGACCATTGGTTTCTAGAGATCCGATTGGTCAAAACACATTTCTGACAGCCTGATTTCTCAAAACGACCAGTTTCCTCTGCACCCAGTAATTTTTCTTGGCCTTGAAAGGAGGTAAATCCACACAATTCCACACACCGGTTCATAAGTCTTATAGCAGGACGTATACATACGTTTTTCTTTATCGTTTGTAATTTGTATTTTAAGTGACACTTTTTTTTTTTAGGAATGTATCCAAAATGTGCGTTTGTCATACATGCATAGATGCATAGTGTTTTTTAAATAATTCCATGAAATAATATTTTGATAAATTAAACGTCTTCCTTTGTTAACAGTACCTGTTCCAGTTCCTGGATATATCCCTGAAGAAACTATTGCACTACCGTGCACGTCAGCTGAGAGTGGTAAGAGGCTTTATCTAAAGAAAGATACTTTTACTTTTTAGACTTTCAACATAGCTGTTATTATGTAACACTGCATAATTATAATAGAGCCAGAGCCTACATCCGAACTATCCTCCTCTGAGCCAGCTGTACAGCCTGAGCCAGGCACAGTGTGTGGTAAGCAGATGGAGCAGTGCCTCAGTATTTTCTTCCAGTCTTTTTAATGTTATTTTATTTGCTAAAGATTTCTCCTTTTTTGCCTAATGCTTCAGTTTTAGATACTGAATCATCACCAGTAGTAGAAGAGATCCTTCCTGTAGAAACAGCAGAGCCTGAGACAGTTGACAAGAGTGGTGAGACCCAAGTGCCAGCCTTTGCTGGGCCAGGATGTGGCCAGACAACACACACACATAATATTTTGCCTTCCAAACTATTCCTGTTAGTTGCCACACATTCTCCTTTTGTTTCATATTTGTATATTATTCCATGGTTTCGTCAATGTCATGGTTATTTGGGCAAAAAGGTATAGTCTTTGGAATGTAAATACAGTAGTACGTTTAATCATCACAAAACAGATGACTACTTCTTGTGAACAACGAAGCAGTGATTGTGGTTATAATATTGGTTGATACCATTTTTTTGTCAGCAGTATGAGACAACAAGGAGCTGAGGTTCCGCCACGCTCACTGACACTTTTCTCTCCTAGCTCTAGCTACAGAACCTGCCTCTATCTCTCTCCCAGAGGTCCCTGCTCTCACCCCAATCATGGTCCCCTCACATGCACCCTACCTTCTGATTGGTGGGGGCACAGCCTCCTTTGCTGCTGCTCGTTCAATTAGAGCCAGAGATCCAGGCGCTAAGGTCAGTCAAAATGTGTATAACTGCCATATCGCTGTTGATGAATTTTACTTTTTAAAGTAGCTTTTCTTTACTGATATTTGTCACTGTTTGCATAATGTTCATCAGGTATTGATAGTCACAGATGAGTCAGACTTTCCATACATGCGACCTCCTCTCTCCAAGGAATTGTGGTTTTCAGATGATGCCAATGTAACAGAGACACTGCGCTTTAAACAATGGAACGGCAAAGAAAGGAGGTTTGCTTACACTTACACTGTTTAATTTATGTCGATCGTCAAAAAACATGATTTGCATTCGGACTGTCAAACTGTTGGTCACCGCCAAATGTAAACAGCAATTTATTTAGCTGATCACAATATTTGGCATATCATATTGTGTGTGTCTTCTCACTGTTATAGTATGCAGCAAGAATTATTAGTCATCTATAAAAAAAATTTTAAAAATGGCAGATCTTCAAATATTGAGTCCTGTCTGTTAAACCAGTGGCCTAACCGTAGTTAAAGACTAGACGTGTTATTCTGCCACTTGAACTTCTTGGGTTTCTGAAGTAGCTGACGCGTCTAGGTAGGCAAATTTCAGACAAGTCTTTTGTGGTTTGCAGAGAATGCGCTCAGAATACTTTTCATTTGTAGACAAGATGTATTTTGCTTTCCCTGTTTTGTCACGGGTCAAATTGCACCTTGTTTCGCCTAGGCACATTGGCTATTCCACTAGCCTGCAACTATTAATCAAAACATTAGTAAGGAAAAAGCATTGAAAGCAATCTAAATCTTAGATATTTTTGTGGATTATAATATGCTGTTTAACTGTGTGCAAGTGTTTGTAGAGTTTAGGATACAAAGCCTAAGTTATAATGCCTTGCATAAGTATTCACCCACCTTGGACTTTACCACATTTTGTAGTGACAATATCTAGAATTAATTTGGGATTTCACTGATTTTAAAAAAATAGTCTAATGTCCTAAGCATGAAAACAAATCAGATGAACAAGATATAGCAACATTGCACACTCCTTTGTTTTTATATATTTATCTTAAAAGGGATGTCATTTTCTTCTATATGCTAAACAAATCTACCTATCTAATACAAATGTAGTAATCCTGAACCTAATATCCTGAATGCACATACAAGCTACATTGTTGCTTTCATATGCCTATTAATATAAGGGTTGTTAGTATGAGGACAGCACATTACTAAAGGTTTAGGGTTAAGGGTTGTCAGTATGAGGACAGTACATTACTAAAGGTTTAGGTTTAAGGGTTGTCAGTATGAGGACAGTACATTAGTAAAGGTTTAAGGGTTGTTA
Source organism: Galaxias brevipinnis (assembly GCA_036023535.2). NCBI lineage: Eukaryota > Metazoa > Chordata > Actinopteri > Galaxiiformes > Galaxiidae > Galaxias > Galaxias brevipinnis. Next base: position 8,232 of record JAVQIZ010228207.1, on the reverse strand, counting down.
GTATGAGGACAGTACATTACTAAAGCTTTAGGTTTAAGGGTTGTCAGAATGAGGGCAGTACATTACTAAAGGTTTAGTTTTAAGGTTTGTTAGTATGAGGTAGCAAAAAAATTATATTTGCAAAGCAAGCATTTATTGATTAAGAAAACCATTTATTTTTATGTTCAATAAATACATCTTCTCCTGTGTCTATAATTGCACTACTATTAGTGTTTGTTTGAATTTACTTTTATAGTGTAAGCCCAAGACAATTAAATAGTTTAACAAGTTGTTGGATGACAATTAACAACTAAAATCTCATGATCATGCAGCCCTACACTCAAGTTGCAGGAACCCTAATGTCATACAGTTAAAATGGAGACCTCGGTTCTATTGATGGTATGAGAATATTTGAAAATGTGTGTTCATCAATGGCTCCCATTCAACCTGATACAGCTTGAGCAATTTTGCCAAGACCAATTGGATTTTTTGTGGTATGTGTGGATGTTCAAAGCTGGTAGACACCAAAGGACACGCTGTTGTAATTGCAGTTAAAGGTATTGACTTAGCATGGTGAATGCTTATGCACCTAACAAACATAATTTTTCGGTTAAATACAATTTTGTGGACCAAAACAGTGATAAGCATGTTGTGTATATCGAATTACAAAAGTCCCAAATTAATCAAATTTCATAACAGGTTGTAACAAAACAAAATGTTAAAGTACAAAGTGTGGATTCTTATGCAAGGCAGTGTATATGCGCCATTGGTAGGCTTTGCATTAATTACAATACCAGAATGCTAAAACAAAAAATGCTAGCATTAAATTTGCTTTTATTTGTTCTCATGTCTTGTAAGAACAAGCAGTTTCTCCTTTTTTCTATTTTGATCTCTTTAAGGTTTTATTTTAAAATTTAGCAGTAACATTTTATAGCAGGCAACCTATGCTGCTAGTAATATGCTTTGCATTTAATTATAACGTATGTAGATTATTGTAGGCCCTAGGATCTTGGTCAGTTTGAATACAGCGATTACTTGGCATAATTTCATAAACTTTCTGCTTGATCATGTTTCAGTATCTTCTTCCAGCCGCCATCGTTCTATGTTCATTCTGAGGAATTGGAGAAAGCAGAAAATGGGGGAGTGGCTGTGTTAACTGGAAAAAAGGTTGGTACAGAAAATAATCTATACTAGTTTACCTTCACATGTTTCTTTCCAGTTTGTTGACCAGTTGGTTATGCTTGGGATTTGTTTGTTAAATATTTTTTTTATAAAAAACACATTCTGCCTGGGAAAAACTTAAGAACATTTCCAAATTATCCTCTGGTTTGCTCTATAGGTATGTGTTTTAAACAAAAATAAAATTACTTTACTCATTCTATAAATTACTGACAAGATTTCTCAAGAGTTCCAAATAAAATTCTAATATGGAGCATTTATTTGCAGAAAATTACAACTGGTCAAAATAACAGACCTCGAAAAAAACTCGACTTTGTCAGACCTCGAAAAACAAGTTCACGCTCATTTTAGCAATACTGATGTTTTAACTTAGGAAGATTTCAGAAATCAATATTTGGGGGAACAACTCTGATTTTCAATCGCACCTTTCATGCTGGCTTAGTAATGATTGAGCCTTGAGCTTGGGAGCTTCTAAGGCAATAGCTGCCACCAACCACCAACTCAAGTCCACCGCCGATTGATGCTAAATTCTGACTATCTGCACCTGTTTTTAGAAGGTACTTTGCAAACTCAATGTTTGCTTTGACTTTCAAGTGGTACCCCTAGTCCATCTTCCTGTTGATCACATTCCAGAGGTTTTCAATGGGGCTCAGGTCTGGAGATTGGACTGGCCATGACAGGGTCTTGATCTCGTGGTCCTCCATCAACTCCTTGATTGACCTGGCTGTGTGGCATGGATAATTGTCCTGCTGGACAAACAAACCCTCAGAGTTGGGGAACATTGTTGGAGTAGAAGGAAGCACGTTTTCTTCCAGTACAACCTTGTTGCTTTATTCATGTATCCTTCACAAAAACATCTGTCTGATTCCAGCGCCAGATCATCACTGATCCTCCACCAAATGTTACAGTGGATGTGAGACATGGTGACATGAAGGTCTCTCCAGGTGTTCTAACCATTGGGCAAAGCTTAAAATTTTTGAAGAAGACCTTACTCCTGTCCTCTGTCCGTTCCAATCCTTTCAGTCTTTTGCAAACCTCAGCCTGGCTCTTCTTACCTTCTCACTGATGAAAGGCTGTTTTCTAGCCCTGCCCCTAGGAGCCTGTTTCTAACTGTCCTCGCCGTGCACTTCACCACAGCTACAGTTTGCCATTCTTTTTGTAGGTCATATGATGTCATCTTACAGTTGTTGAATGACATTTGAAAGTTGGCGGTCATCCCGCTCATTGCAGAGTCATTTTCGCCCACTGCCGGTCTGTAACTTTGTTGTCACCAATGTCTGCTGCTTGACCTTGTTCTTCTGAGCAGCAGTCTGTGAAATGTTAAGGGTGGAAGCAACCTGACGCTCACTGTATCCCTCTACCAATAAAGCCAGATTTGAACCCTTCCTCATTCAAAACATTTCTTTTAAACTCTTTTGGAATGGTCAATAGTTATATTTTGATTCCAATAACTTTTGAGGTCCTACCAGCACTATTTTGCCATCTAGCTGCTACTATTGCAGGAGAAGAGTGATGACCACAGCAGTGTTTTTTTTATATTTTTCCTCAGATGGGTCAGGTGATTAGGTAATCAGTACCTCACTAGGTAGAATGAGGTGTGCCTGCATTGGAATTCTGCAGACACTGTAGAGATGCTCATTTAATAACGATGTGGAGTAGTAATTTTTTTTTTGTTGAGCTGTGTAATTATAGACACAAAAATATTTCCTTCTGCCCAGGTTGTGCACATGGATGTTAGAGGAAACAAAGTCCGCCTTAGTGACAATTCTGAGATCTCCTATGAAAAATGTCTGATTGCCACTGGTAAGCCCAAATCACAACTATCCACTTCATACTGATTTAACAGTATCCATGCTGTAGAGCGAGCAATAATGACTCTCATCTCCAGGTGGCATACCAAGGAATCTGCAAGTAATTGAAAGAGCGGGTGAGGAAGTGACTAAGAGGACCACACTCTTTCGGAAGGTCAGTGATTTGCCAGAATAGGGCACAATTGTTTGTGTTAAAGTAATGCCTACTGAACAATTCAAGGGTGAACAACTATGTGGTGAAATAGTGGGGAGGGTAGTAAAAAAAAAAACAGGTGGGGGAAAGGAGCCTAGTACAGATTTGATTCCCAAGGTTCTGCATTCAGGTTCAAATAAATCAAAATATTGAACTTTTGATTGTTTCCCAGGTGGAGGATTTCAGAGCATTGGATAAGGTCTCAAGAGAAGTCAAATCCATTACAATAATTGGAGGGGGCTTCTTGGGCAGTGAGCTGGCATGTGCCCTAGGCAGGAGATGTAAGTTATCTTTTTCAAGTGCAACTGAACTGGCTGTTTTATCTAGTGGTCACTGATAAGTGGACTGTAGTCTGGATCCATACCCAAATAATCTCTACAGATCACAAAGCGGTTCATATAAAAGACTATATAGCTCTCTGAGTGGAGTTGATAGGGTATAGTTACGACAGCATCTTGTCGAAGTTTATTGCTTTACTTCAATAATTTAGTTTCTCTAGTAAAGTTATTATAAATGTCAGCTCAATTAGAGGCAGAGAAGTAGTGAAAAGTTACTGAAGCAACTAATTGACTAAGAAGTAATGCTCTATCTACTATCACTGTTTTGTGTTGTGCCATGTTGGCTGTCTGAGCAGTCTCTAGCCCATCACTGTGCATACCATTTGCAATGGGGTAAAATTACAGAGGGACTGACTTAGCTGCTGTTTAATGCCTATCAAAGAGGGCAGCAATTCAAATTCGGTGCAAGTGATAATAAACTTGCGACAAATAGATATTTGTTTATTAGTAGGTGAGTTACTCAATTACCTAATTACTACCAAGCTATGAAAACAAATGTAAAAAAAGTGCTGCATTGCCTATAAACTAACATAAATAAAACAAGCAAGCCAGCTATGTTAACTGATATCTTTTATTTTGTGTTCCGCAAAAGTTATTTTAAGACAATAGTTTATAAGATTTACTAAAATTACCACGAAAAGCAATTCTGTACAAAAATATAATTTATTTGATACTTTATTGTTTTAACAATAAAATAATAAAATGTAATACAAATATGAAAAAATCTGTACCAAGTTGTTAAAATGATTAGTAATTGAATGGACTTTTAGTAGAACTTTGAAAGTAGACACGAAGCTGAGTTATGGAGCTGCCTATAAGAAACAATAAGTTCTATCATAACATTAGTGGCTAATCTGATAAAATCTTAAAATCCATTCTAAAATTTACAGGAAGCCACGATGCCGATTAGGTTGGCTTGGTCAGCATTGCGTGTAACTTGTTTTATTTAAACCCATTAAAGCGGCTGTAGGTAGTTTCTGGTTTTGGGAACCCCTACTGTTTACTTAGTGTAATTATTTTTACCTAACCGTCGCAAAGAAGACATGGAGAATGCTCGTGATCACAGCATGTTGCTTGCACGATCATCGACTATACTTTAAGTATGATTTTCTCTTCCTGATTTAGTTACGCGCTTGTGCCATAAAGCCATTCGTCACAGTTTTGCCAGGGATCGTAACCGGTGGCATACAAAATTAGTGTTAAATATTGAGACTTCAAGAGGACTGATCTGAAAGTTTTTTTTATCATTCTCCCATAGACATTACAACCTGCAAATTGTAGAAAGGTATATTACAAAAAAGTTGCCATTAAAGATTAAATGATAAGCTCAAATAAGTTCGGACGAGTATTCCGCATTTTACATAAGTTTACATACGTAGTTTTTTGTAGCATTGTTTTTTTAAATGGTTTTACTTGTGTCAAATGTGTTGGGTAGTTCCACAAGCTTCTTACAAAAAGTTTCTGGAATTTTGACTTATTCCTCCTGAAAGAACTAGGGTAACAGGTTTGTTTGCCCTGCGTGCACACACTTTCAGTTCTGCACACAGGGCTTTGTGATACCTTGACTTGTTGTCCTTAACCCGTTTTGCCACAACTTTGGAAGTATGCGGTTTGGATGGTGAACTTCTGAGCCACTGAAATAGTGAATTATAAGTTAAATAATCTGTCCATAAACAATCATTCTGAGAATGCACTTGTGTTATGCACAAAGTAGACCTTGGCTGTTAATCAATCCACGGTTGGACTTGTTTGACATAGTCTATCATGGCCCAAGTACGGTTCCAATTCAAAGAACGCAAGTTACCAAGGACGCTTAAAATGCCCCTTTGTGTTCTTGATCCGCCCATTTTATGGAGGATGCATCGGTTGCTAGCAAGAACGCATCTAATATTCCAAAAGTCATTGCAAGAACGACGGCACTAAAGCAATCGCTGGTAGCTTGTGACATTTGAAAGGCCATTCATAACACTTGTAATGTTTAACATTTTAGTTAAATTAGTAGGCTATTCATCCCTACCTTATGAGTAAAATGATAAACACGACTTTTGAGTGGTCTTTACCTTTATGCTAAACAAAGTAGCAGTCTAAACAAAAATTATATGTAATTTATGTAATACACAAACACGATAATACTAAATTGTATCCTGTTGCGCTGATAATGCCCAGGGCATTGTGTAAATAGCAAGTTCAGATAGCATCTCAATCTCCAATAGTGTGTCTTCGCAATCTTGGAAGACCGTTCTCGTCACAGACACTCGGCAGGAACGTTCTTCTCAAACACAAGTACGTTCTTAGCGTTCTTGGTATTGATAAACAGCCCTAGTCGTTGTAGTAGTCCTAACTGACTTGGCAAAACTATAGTTTAACAAAAAATCTGTGGAGTTGTTAAAAATCATTAATTTGTTATGGACATGGCTGAAGGGCATACTAATACTTTATGTAGATTAAGTTGTAAACCACATGCAGCATAGACCGTTTTTTCTTTATATGTAAGTTACATGGTAGACTATTTCGCTACTGTTATTATACTGTTGAACGTTGCGGGGCTAAGCGAGTTTTAATTTGATGACAGCGACAACCCCCCTAGACGTAGACCGCGACTAAGCTAAGTGCTTTACTATGTGCTGCAAATTCTTTTGCTGATCACAAAACTAGAACGTTATTTTCTCAGTTAACCACAGTATGATAATTGATCTATTGTAATGCAGGATAAGTGCCTTCCTCATTGTCGGACTAGTGGTGGTGTTCCCAGGTTGGATTTGGTCACTCATACCCCTTTCACACAGAGAACTCGGGTCTTACCAGGGTCATTGAACACGGGTACGACTCGCGTTGGACCCTTTCAGACCGCATTTTGCTCCTGGGAAAGATCCGCGTTCCCGCTGTTCACACACAACCCAGGTCTGGGAGTTACTTCCTTGTACATCCTTGCTGAACAGATATGTGGCATTGCTACAATGATGGTGTTTGATTTGGGACAACAGGAAGAGAAATTACAATGACCTTAGCTGGCATATGCCTGACATTGTTGCTTCTTGTCGCATTTTACACGTTTGTTAAATACTGACTTGCCGATCCTAAACCAATGATGTTTCTATATCATAACCTGGGTTGATTTAGCCCATTCAGATCAAAGGCGAGCCAAGTCCAACCTGGAAATAACCCAGGTTGCGACCTGCGTCGCAGACCTGGGTCGAATAAGCCGGGTCGACCCTTTCACACCAACAGCCGGGAATAGCTTGTGTCGTTGGTGTGAAAGGGGTATCACTGATCCTATTCACTGTCCACGAGGCCACATCTACCCACACTACTATAGTTCGATTGTAATACTGAAAGTTACACAACTCTGCAAATCTATTTACGTTTACAAATCTTTTTACACATTAACAGATCCAGTGCAAAAGTCTACAGAGTTTTGATAGTTCCCTATCTCCGTATTAAATAGGTTAATAGATGACATTGTGCTACGGATTGACAGTACAGTACAGTAGCTAAAGTGTTGCTACCATGCTCATGATGTCACCGAGGTCACGTGATGCAATATGACAAGTAAAATTTGAACTTGAAGATGGCTGCGGCCATTGTGAAAAGTCTAAATGTTCCTATATTTTTATTATAAACTGTACTTGGAGACAGATGTTTTTGTTATATTTTTACTTTATTGTTAGACAGCGCAGTATGTGGACAGGAAAGGTGGGAGAGAGAGATAACGGGAGACATGCCGCAGAAATGCCAGAGCCGGAATTGAACCAAGGTGGCTGCGTCAAGGATTTATGGTGTGCGTCTTCCGTTGGGTGTCCACTGGCTGTGAAGCGCTTGGAAGTGCAGCCAATTTCCTTTTGGTGCCTGTGTTAACCGATCGGACTGTGTCCACCAGCTGCGAAGGGAAGTAAAGCTTTGCGCCCGGCTCGCGCTCCGAGCTGATAGTTTTGCCATATGTTCGGTTTTTTTTGTGAGGTTCTGGTGGACACAGATAAAAATAATAGATAGCCTACATACATAGTCGAACGCTAATGGGGAAAATGCTGGGGCTGTGCATTTTCTACATTTAAGTATATTAAATTATAAAGCTGCATCTACACAACTCAACTAGTCTGTAACAAACTAGTTTGAATGGCTAGCAAGTTAATATTAGGCTAGGCAACTCCACCCGACAATGTTGTCTTAACGGGACACAATTCACGCAGCGGCGACTAAAATCACGCTGTGTAGCGTTTTGAAACTGTTTGAATCACCACAAACATAACGTTTTTGTTGGCCTGAGCCTATTCAGTAATTCAAATGTAAACCTCGTGTCACAACATATACGTGTCAACATCGATAGAGCTCTTGCTAATTCACATGTAGCTTTCAAAGTGCACAGGTTTTGTTCTTGCATGAACAAATACTTTTAGCAGTTTGGTCAAAAAATTTATGCTTTCTTTAATATCAAACCACTGATGTACTGATTTAAGCATTTATTCTTAAATCAAGGACAATTTAATCTTTCCACATATTTACTGTTAATAACATCATTGTAATTTCAAAACTCACCTCTGCGTGGTGCTCGATGCTGAACTTTGCTCAATGCTTTATTTTGGTTGAAAACGGGCAACGATTTTGCCGCGCATCAAGTCTTGAAGTCTTCTTGTCTACCTGTTCCCATACTTTTTCACGGTCAAACTTTGATTCATTTTGAAGTAAACCCCTGTACCTACATGACCTTAAGTGGAATAAGCAATCAGTCAACAAT